>JASAMX010004026.1:7500-32860 GCA_030248175.1 Microlaimidae sp. YZB2_3 | reverse complement strand
TTTTGAAATTTTGTGAAAACGTTGTGTTAAACTTTTAAAATCCTATTTTTTATTTGTGATATCATGTTTGGTTTTATTTTAGTATGTAAACTACAGAATACGTGGAAGAATGGTGAAACTGCCTATCTTAAACAGCCGCACATATAATTCTTTTTTATCATTTGATGCGCAAGAAAAATGTAAGATAATAAAAATGTTTGTTTAAGAATTTTTTTTAGAAAAATTATAAAACTAAATTTTGTTATATGCTTAATCAATTTATAAATAATTTTAAAACTTTTTACAAGCTTCAACAAACTTAGAAAATTGTTTTCACAAATTAAATAACCGGGAATATCTGAGTCACTATAAACGAAACTAATATTTTCTCTTTACTTTCTACCGTTATTTTAAAAGTTTTTATGGGAAACACAATCAACAAATTGCTAAAATAAGTCCTGACTATTATCCTGTTTAAAATAAGGCTGTTTGTTTGTTTTCTAAAGTTAAAGTCTTCCAGGCTGAAATTAAGGGCGTAACCGCTCTTCACCAGGAAGAAATAAACAATAAACGCGTGAGCGATAAAAATTTTAAAAAAGTTTTCAGCGGTTACCAATGTAACCAATTATTATTTAGTTGCGTCACGTGTTTCTCTGCACGTGATATTTTCTCAAAGAACGAGTGGTTACTTTACCACTCATCTATTTTCACCCTGATAGAATTTATCTTTAGTGGTGTGTTTTTCTAGGCTGCCACTCAACGAATTGACCAAAATTTAATATGATTATACTTTGGCCTGTAGAAAAGGTTTTAGCTTTACACGGGCTAGAAGTTTTAATTTCGGTTTTTGAAGAACAATAAACTCAATTTAACTACAGTAAGAATACCGGTGGAACCCACCGCTTAACTATACTATAACTTAACTATCATTTATTTCAAGTTGTAATTTTTAGTTCAGTGAAAAAGTTAATTATTGATTAATTAAAGACGAATTCTATCAGAGTGAAAACTATTCTATTCTATTAGCGTAGTAAAATAACCACTCGTTTTTTGAGAAAATATCACCTGTAGAAAAACACCTGACGCAACTTAATAATAATTGGTTACATCATCCCTGCCAACTTTTTTAATTAATTTTATTCTCGCGCGTTTATTCTTTTTTTATTCCTGACGGCGAGCGGTTACGCCCTTAATTTCAGCCTGAAGGATTTTAACTATAGTTATAGTTAATTAAAAATTAATTAAAGTCAAGGAACTGAAGAAACGGAAAATTTTTTTGGTAAGACTTAACACATGGGGTATGATAAATTTAAAATTTTACACTTTTTTTAGACCGTCAAATGAAAATAAGGTAACTTAGATAAGTATGTTATAATAAATATATATATATAATTTCGGTAAATATATTTAACAGCCAAAGTAAAATTCTTGAATTTTATGTATTCAGTGTTCTATTTTGTTTTTAACGGCATATCTGTACAATGTATGAAGAGGCCAGCCAGACTGAATTCAACCAGCCAAACTCAATTCAACCATTGTTTTTTCTAAAAGATGTCAAAATCGAACAGTTTTAGTTTTAGTTTCAAGCCCTCATACACTAGCTTAATTTTATGATTTTTTTTTCCAATTAGTTGTAAAAAATAGTACGAATTGATTCAATTAAATGAGCCAGAGATCCAATTAAACTGTGAAACTGTTTTGATTTTATAGCAACAGGAATTGAGACCAAAGAACCGGCAACAGCAAGCTACAGTAATCGATTTTTCGAAGGGCACTTGCGAGTACTCCCGTCACGAGATAAATGGCCTGAATTTATCAGAAGCGCAAACAAATCCCGTGATTCAGAATTTTGGGACGATTCAAGTCAAGCCAACCGCGCTCAGTACAAACTTTGGCAGAAAGGGCAAATACCAATAAAAATTTCCTCAAAGTAAAAGCATTTTAATATGAGTAAATCGGTAAAATCCAAGCAATAAAATACGAATAATAGCCATTGTTTATGTAAAGTGCGGTTTTATGTTATATTTATATATAGTAATATTAATTGTATTGCGGCGAGATATTAAGTCCTCCACTTAATTTTTATATAAGACTGCAATATATTTTTTGTTAAACGAGATGATTTAAATAAACGAACGTATTCATGACTGATATGATGCGGAAATTCTCATTTTCTTTCCAATGTCGATGAGATAAAAATCGATTCCAGAGACAAAATTGAAAACAAACAAAACTTCACAAACTTTTGTTTTTAAATGTATAAAAAAGAGTATGGAGTTTTAACTGCATTTTAAAAGGTTTTTATAAAGTCTTGATTACAATATTACTGTAACAAAAACTGCTATTTTCAATTTATTTTTGAGAAACATGGGAGGCAAAAAATTAAACACAAAGGCGCTAAATCTAAGAAGTAAAGGTTTTTGCATAAAATCCGTAAACAGATATTAATTTGAAATAATGATCTTTTTCATTTTTTGCTTTTTCTTAAAAAAATAAATCGATTTGCAATTTGCTTTTCTAATAATGTTTATTTTATTGTATTTTTTTATTTTATTTACCAGAATCATAAAAATATGCTATAAACAAAAATGAATTGTGGTTGTTTCTTAAAAGAAAATAGAATTTAAGAATAATTAAGATAATTTTAAATAAAACTTAAACATGCAGTACTTATTTTTAATTTTTAACGTGATTTTGGTAATTTTAGTAATGTTTTAGCCATTCCAAATAATTCTAAATTTTTAAATGGACTACTTGGCAGTTCTCCAAAATTAAAAATTATGAACCGAAAGAAACTTAAATTTGCAGTTTTAAAGTATTATCAGAGAATTAACGCCGTTTGGAACACGCTAAAATATTTTAAAATTTTAAAAAGTTTTCAAGGACTTTTAGCAAAAAACTTTCTTTTTTTTAAATTGTCGCAACCTAATGGCATCACAGTTTAGTTAATTATATTTTTTTCTGCGCGGCAAGCGGCTTTCGCGACCGTTCTGTCGCTTCTAGAAGGCCGTTGGGTTTAGAAAATTTAACTCTTTCTTGTTGACGAGTTAATAACAAATATATTGTCTGGTGCACACAAAGATTGTATTATTTTTTAAAATAAAGCAGCTTTGATGCACGTATTCTGATAAAACATTAAACAAAGCTAAATCAAGGCGCTGTTGTATAAGTTACAAACATTCAATTTTGTAAAAGTTTATTTTCATTGTAAGTTCCATACTTTGTTTGTAAGTTTTAAAATTTCAAAAAAAAACTACCGTATCAAGATTTTTCCCAGCAGAAAATATGCCGCGCTCAGGTTTAACTGGCCAAAACAAGAAATTTTAAAAGATGTTAAAACAGTTATTAAAATCTTCCGATATAACCAGCAAAGACTATAAAAAACTTTCCAGTTCTTCAGGTAAAATTCCAAGATAATATGGATTACCAAAACTACACAAACCTAATATTCCTCTTAGACCAATAGTATCCTGCATTAATATTTTTTATGATAATGTCCAAACTCATCTGAAAGAAATTCTGGTACCTTATTTAACTTCAAAACCATCATATGTAAAAAATAGTTATGATCTTATTAAAAAATTGGAAGAAATACAAATTAGGCCTACTTATCGAATGTTTTCATTAGATGTTGTGAGCTTATTCACAAAGGTTCCGTCAGACGAAGCTGTAGAAGCAGTTATGAAACTCATTGATTCTGATCAAAATCTAAGTGAACGAACTACACTTACACCAGCAGCTATCCGAAGACTCTTAAGATTTTGCTGCTCACAGACCTATTTTCTTTTTGACACAGAAGTTTATCACCAGCATTCCGGCCTACCAATGGAAAATAAACTATCACCATTATTAGCATATTTATTTCTGTTTCAAATAGAAGAGCAAATCAAATCAAACCTATTTTCCCTTAAAAAGCCACTTCCTTTAATTTACTACAGATACATGGACGACATATTTCCAGTTTGGGCTCATAGCCAACAAAAGTTTGAACAATTTTTTGATTATAGTAATAGTTATCATCCAAATATAAAATTTACAATAGAAAAAGAAAACAAAAATGCAATATTACCCTTTCTGGATGTAAAAATTCATTGACAAGACAACAATTTCCTGTTTTCAGTGCACCGAAAAGACAATCACTCAGAAAATTATTTAAATTTCAAATCAAACCATTCCATGACTACTAAAACGGGATTAATCAGAACTATGACCTTAAGAGAATTAAGAATATTATCCCCACAATATCTTAACATGGAAATAAATCAAATTAAAAAAATATTTTTAAATTATAATTACCCACAACGAATTATAATAAACAACATTATTCATAAAACAACACAACATTTTCAAAAAGAAACATTAGAAAAATCCCAACTTCAACAAATAAGCAACAATCCACACCAAGCTGCAACTCAATCAACCTCAGATAATTCATTACACTCCCACAAAATTTCTTTAAAAACAATTTCATCATTTTCATTTTCATCTGAATACTATGCAGTACAACAAAATCAAAAATTATTTCTCTTTATTCCTTATTATCCAACACTACCAGAAAGATTTTACCGAATTTGCAGAGACTTTAATATTTATTTAAGACACTGCTCAGTACCATCACTACGTCCAAAACTTGACAAAGCAAAAATACCACTACCTTTTAATGAAACATCAAATTGTATTTATTCTATTCCCTGCTCATGTGGAGCGCGATATTTTGGTGAAACAAAAAATGCTGTCAAAGCACGTATTAACCAACTCCAAGAATATATAAGAGAAGAATGTACCACTCAATACAAAAAATCGCACCCATCCGTGCATCGGTTTGCCATAAATAAACCCCCCGGGGGGGTGTATGTACCCCCCGGGGTTCATAAACCCCCCCGGGGGAGTATATAAACCCCCCGGGGGAGCATATAAACCCCCCCGGGGGAGTATATAGACCTCCCCGGGGGAATATATAGATCCCCCGGGGGAGTATATAGACCCCCCCGGGGAAGTATATAGAGCCCCCCGGGGGAGCATATAAACCCCCCTGGGGGAGTATATATGCTCCCCCAAAATTTAAAAAAAAAATTTTTTGTGGAAAAGCGTCGCCGCGGCGCAATTGTCTCGTTGATTGTAGAAACTGTATTTATTATGTAAAAATAGTGTTTATTTAGTAATAAAGTTATTTTTTATCGAAATTTTATTGAAATTTCCGTTAAACGTGAAACTTTTGATTTGTAAAACAGTTGTTTTTGTGATAATGGCCGGAAAACCGAGGTGACATATTACTTTTCGGCGACATAATAAATACAGTTTCTACAGTCAACGAGACAACCGCGCCGCGGCGACGCGTTTCCACAAAAAAAATTTTTTTTTAATTTTGGGGGAGCATATACACTCCCCCGGGGGGTTTATATGCTCCCCCGGGGGGTCTATATACTCTCCGGGGGGTCTATATACTCCCCCGGGGGGGTCTATATACTCCCCCGGGGGGGGTCTATATACTCCCCCGGGGGGGGTTTATATGCTCCCCCGGGGGGAGTATATAGACCCCCCCGGGGGAGTATATAGACCCCCCCGGGGGAGTATATAGACCCCCCGGGGGAGTATATAGACCCCCCGGGGGGGTTTATTTATGGCAAACCGATGCACGGATGGGTGCGATTTTTTGTATTGAGTGGTACATTCTTCTCTTGCCAACACGCAGCTGATTGGAGGCATAACAGAATACGCAACGATATTGTAAATCTCAAATTAGATAAATCACCCCCAAATATAGAAAACACGAACCAGAGTTCAAAAATTTTCAAATTCATGAACGCGAAAAATACAGTTTTCAACGTAAGTTTAAAGAAGCTATTTTTACAAAAGCGTTTGCAAAGTCAATTAATCGATCTCTTACAGTTTCTGACAACTATGCTCTTCTAATTTTAGCAATGCAAAAAAGGCTTCGTAATATTTAACTATGTGTTTTAGTCTTTTTAAGTAAAAATACAAAATAGCCTGTAGCATATTTGTGTAAAAATCTTTTTAAAGCTTTTTCTAAAAATTTTCTAAAAACATTTATAAAATAAACAAAACAATCGTTTTTAATAATTTTTGCCTAAAAAATTTTTGCCTTAATTTTATCAACAAACACAACATTAATAACTTGTAAAAATTTTGCCTTAATTTTACCAACAAACACAACATTAATAACTTGTAATTATAAACAATTTCAAAATATAAATCATAAATGTAACAAATATTTTAAAAATTAATCCAAATAAAGGTTTCCGTGAAAAATTTAAACATTTGAGAAAATTGCCAAATTTATGCTATATAAATATGCATTACTAATTTTTTTTTTTATTTTATTTTGTTTTATTTTCCCGTGTGTCGTTTTATCTTTCTCCCGGTAAGCGCCGTTAACATTTGTTCGGAGGGCTTAAACAAACCTGATTTAAATTATAATTATTTTTACTGGTCAATTTAAAATTAAAATATATTTTTACTAATCAATATAAAATTAAAATTATATTCTTTAATTTATTTAAATTAGGTTCCGCGATCCTAACAAATGTAATATAGCCTTGAAAAGGGACTAAGGAATTAGTCCGAAACATGTCGGTTTGAAATAAAATCTACACCATTTTCTTTAACTACATTATACACAATCAGAATGGTGATATCTTTTATTGGATGTCCTGTTAAAAAAATATCAGGTTTCATATCAAATACAAAATACGGTCGTTTTATATTAAATCAACACATCGTATGTTTAATCACAAGTTTTTTAATTACAAAAACTGCTATTTACAAAAAAAGAATGGTCAACTCCTAATCATTAAAAAGTTTGCAGGTATTTAACCAGAGCGCATGAGGTGATAGGCAGCGCAATACTGGAATTTCATTCTCGAACCTGTGTAAAGTTTAAAGATCGTAATTTTTTGGAATCCGACTACGTTTACATTCGTCCCGGGCCCAACTGCAGTACGGCTATCGGTCGGGTCGGTGGTCGGCAGATTTTATCACTAAACCCCAACTGTCTCAAGGATTACAGCATGGTGCTTCATCTTTTGGCCCACGTCGTAAGTTCTTAAGACTAATGAATAATAAATAATGAAAAAAAACGGAGCTGCATGGATTTGCCAGGGGGAAATAAAAATCTATTAATTGCTACAGCAACAAAGGTTAAAACGTTTATTTTCATCATAAAAGCTTTCGACCCGTTCTTGGATCATCTTCAATTAAAACATCTTAAATACAAAAACATTTTTGTTAGAAAAGTAGTAAAGTTACTATAAATAGTAAGTAAAAAGCAATGAAATCACAGGAAATGAAAATTAATAGGTATAAATAAAGTAAAGGATAGATAAAACGCACAATTATAAAACAGAAAACGAGAAAAAAGATTTTGATACTATTAACATAATCATTACAAAAAAGGTTGTAAAATATTGTTTTTCTATGAACTAAATTTTATGGCTACTCTATGCACAAGATGTACCTAAAACAAGGACTACTTGGAACTACTGGACGACAAAGCTAAAACAAACACTAAAAAAATAAAGACCTAAATTAAAACCAAAATAACTCAGCGCTAGTAATATTTTTTATTTAAAACGGGATGATCCCTATGAATACGAAAACTTTCTTTGGGTCTCAAACAATATCCATTTGACGCAGAAGCTAAAACAGTATAATTAGACAAATTAGGCTTAGTTGTTAACTGGTAACATTACAGGCTAAAATATGGTCAAAAATTGCTGAAGCTTTTGGTACTACTTATTTTTCGGTTTTTGATGAGACACCAATGTGTTCCGACAGTCTTGTGTTAAGATGGTGGGAGGTAGACCCACAGTAAGTGGTTTTACAACCACTGCATAGAAATTTATAGACAACACAAGACTTCAGACCCAAAGGAATCTCATTTTTAAAACGATAACAAGTAGCAAGTGATTTAGAAGTTTTAAACGCAATTCTTAAGTTAACTTGAAGAAAGTGGCGGTAAAAAAGTTTTTTTAAGTTTATTTTGAACGTTTATAGAGTTAAAAGCAATATATGGTAAAACAATGGAAAGAGATAATTTATTTGCGGTTAAAACTTACAAATCTTTAGACTTAAATTTCTTGTTTAAAAATTTTCTAATACAAGCGTCAATAAAATCAAATGGATATCTGCTTTACGGTGTCCGGAAGAAATACATTCTGCATAATATCTTCGGAAAGAATCTCTTCTGCAATAATACTTTTGCAAAAATACATTCCAGCAAAATATCTTCGGAAAAAATAACTTCTCGCCATCTGTCGCAGAAGATATTATGCTAAAAGGTATTCTTTCCGCCCTTTTAACGCTAAACGTTGCATCAATAAACTGACAAGTGAGACGCGCAGCGGATTGGAAATAAATAAATGTTATAATTTAAATAGTACGTACAAATTATTGACAACAAAAATATTAATATTTTTTAAAAGAAGCATTATTCAATAATATGTATCATAATGCAATTTAGCTTGATTTTTAGGTTTTGCTCAGGCTTAGGAAAAATAAATTTAATTAAAACAAAGTTTTAAATAATTTTTAAAGGATTTTAGACTGACTAAGAATGTTTTATACTGAGTTTTTAAAACCAATGTTTGGCACAGTAGAATAAAAATAAACAAATCGTATTATTTTAAACATAACAAACTATTGATAACCAAAATCGGATTTTTTAAAAACAAGAAAGCATTATTAAAAAAATCCATCACAATGCAATTCAGCTTGATTTCAAGGTTTTGCTTAGGCTCAGAAAAAATAAATTTAATTAAAACTAAGTTTTAATTTGCTTTTAAAGCCTTTAACACCAGTAGGATTATATACTTTGGGTTTTTAAAAGCATTAAGTTTTTAATTTGTTCATAAGCGAGTAATTTTACTTTTAGTATTAAACGGACCAGCGTACTATTTAATTTAATAATTTATTTATAATAGTGTATTATAAATATAATTATATAAGTATTATAATTTTAATAGTGTTTTAATATATTTTAAGCGTAGTGCAGTAATTTAGCACAAATCAACATCGATCCTTTTTGGAAATTTGTAAAAGAAACTTCAAAATGACAATCAACGCTGTGCACATTTGAACACGCTGATTTTTATGTATAAGACTTTATTCAAACTTTTTTTTTGAAATATTTAGATTAAATCCAATGAAATATTTTATAGCTTTGTTTTTGGTTTATAAATTCGCATAGTTGGCAATGTTATAAATTATAAGATAGTTTTATTTCATTTTCGCTGCGCGTCCCACTTGTCGGTTTATTTCTTGAAGGGCGGAAAGAATATCTTGCAGCATAATATCTTCCACAACGCATGACGAGAAATATTTTTTCCGAAGATATTTTGCTGGAATGTATTTTCGCAAAAGTTATTATTGCAGAAAAGATTCTTTCCAAAGATATTATGCAGAATGTATTTTTTCCTAGCGCAGGTTTAAATTCTGTGGGACAATTTTTAGCCAAATATCTTCATGGTAACATAAAAATGCATTTGCTAAAGTGGGACCAAACCAAGACCAAAATCTTCCAAATCCTTTTTGTTAGTAAAATTTTCTGGATATTTCCCGCTGTTAAAAAGTGCATTAGCACAAATTTGAGTGGATTCCTGTAAAGGGATGTTAGTGAATAAAGATTTTCATCAAAACTGGCCATATACAGATTTTTGGACGGAAATTCGGACGGATTTAAATTTGAGATATCTTTTGCAAATGTAAAAGAATCACGAATTGAGTATTTGTTAACAGAACAGTCAGATAAAACTGGGACAAAAAATTTTGCTAAAAAATATGTCGCGGTTCCGATCGCTGATAAAATTGTTTCGTAGCGGTGCATTTTCTTTATGAACTTTGGTAAGACCGTATAAGCTGCCAGACTGGGATCGTTTAGGATTAAGACGATCAAAGGTCTCTTGTGAAATGGTGTCTTTATTTTTAAAACTTCGTAAAACTGACTAAATTTTGTCCTCGTGATTAACTATAAAATCAAAACAGGATTCTCTTTTATTTTGATTTCAACAAATTTTGCGCGATCAGATATAATTTCAAACATTTTATAATTGTAGGAGTCCCGATCCAATAAAACAAATAATTATCTTTATAAATAAATATTTGCAAATAAATTATCTCTTTCCATTGTTTTACCATATAGGGTAGTGCATTTAATTTTGGCATTTTTCCAAATTGGGCATTTTTGATTTTGGACTATATCTTTGGTAATCCTGGACGGAATACGACGTTTGATAGCTCAAATGAGAGCTAATTATATGTAGATGACTGTCGTGACCTTTTCTATTGTTATGTTATGATATTTTCAAGTGAAATTGTGTGATTTACAAAAAATAAAATTGTTACTCGTTTTTAGAACATGGGCATTTCATGATTACGCAATAAATTGGTTTAAAAATTAAACTGTCCTGGTAAAATTTAGTTTATTTTCCGAATTTTTAGTCCCCGTGGTTCTACGTTGCCTCTGTGGTGAGCAACGTAATAAAATAAAATAGTGTAATTTCGGCACACATATTGTTGTAGGTAAAAACGGGTTGAATTAAGTGGTCCGGTGTTAAATTGTAGTTGTAAATAGTTAAAAGGCAACATTGAAATGTGTAGGGGTCATAGCACTGCACTTAAACTCGATTAAGGGGATCCTTTTAAAAAGTGCCAAAATTAAATGCACTTTTTTCCCAAATTTTGCTCATTTTGATACCATTTGGCTTTTTAGCTGTAACTTTTTGCCAGTTACACGTTAAACAACAAGTAGAAGCTTAAATAAAAGAAAACTGTCTAGAAATAATGATAGGTTTTTAATTTTTTGAAAATGATGATTTTTTGTCTGAGAAACAATCGATTGTTTGTAAAGTGCCGAAATTAAATGCATACATTTAATTTCGGCAATTTTTAATTTTTTTAAAAACTTATTTAATTAAGTACAAAAACAACTTTCGTACAGTGAAACTTTTATGACGCAACGCAGTATGGTAAAAGCTTTAAGATGAGCTATCAAACATGAAAATCGGGCCATACAGTGAAAAGTTACATTGGAAAAACGAAAAAGTGCCGAAATTAAATGCACTACCCTATTGCTTTTAACTCTATAAACGTTCAAAATAAACTTTAAAAAACTTTTTTACCGCCACTTTCCTGAAGTTAACTTAAGAATTGCGTTTAAAACTTCTAAATCACTTGCTACTTGTTTTCGTTTTAAATATGAGATTTCTTTGGGTCTGAAGTCTTGTGTTGTCTATGAATTTCTATGTAGTGGTTGTAAAATCAATTAACTGTGGGTCTACCACCCGCCATCTTAACAAAAGATTGTCGGAACACATTGGTGTCTCATCGAAAACCGGAAAACAAGTAGTATCAAAAGTTTCAGCAATTTTTGACCATATTTTAGCCTGTAACCAGTTAAGAACTAAGACTAATTTGTCTAATTTTACTGTTTTAGCTTCTGCGTCAAATGAATATTGTTTGGGACTCAAACAAAGTTTTTGTATTCATAGGGATCAATTCGTTTTAAATAAAAATATTACTAGCGCTGAGTTATTTTGTTTTTAATTTAGGTCTTTATTTTTTGTTTGTTTTAGCTTTGTCGTCCATTGGTTCCAAGTAGTCCTTGTTTTAGGTACATCTTGTGCATAGAGTAGCCATAAAATTTAGTTAATATAAAAAAAATTTACAACTTTTTTTGTAATGATCATGTTAATAGTGTCAAAATCTTTTTTCTCGTTTTCTGTTTTTCAATTGTGCGTTTTATCTATCCTTTACTTTATTGATACCTATTAATTTTCATTTCCTGTGATTTTATTGCTTTTTACTTACTATTTATTGTAACTTTACTACTTTTTTAACAAAAATGTTTTTGTATTTCAGATGTTTTAACTGAAGATGATCCAAGAACGGGTCGAAAGCTTTTATGAGGAGCTGCATGGAGCTATTATAGCGCCCTTAAAACTTCGGTGCCATCAAGAGAAAAAAAGTAAGAAAATGTCCGACTCTGTGTTAAACAGTTGTTTTAAGTATTCACTATTTCTCTATAGCGTGTGTTTTCTTCGCGGGGATGTGACTTCTCTAAAAAGTATGGACAGCAACGCTAAATTTTGTAATTTTCCCTTGGTCGGTTTGTGGTCGGTGGTTTTTTGTGTACATCATTGTATCCTTACCGACACAAACTACAAAATTTAGCTTTTTTGTCCATACTTTGAGTAGCCACATCCCCGCGAAAAAACCACACGCTATAAAAAAATAGTGGATATATTAAAAATCTTCAGTGCAGACTTTCATCAGGTAGAAGTATAACTGCGACATGTGAAATAATCGACAATTCGTTGAATAATTTACATGAAGGTTTTTAACAAAGCACTATTGATTGTCGCTCGTTCTTTCTTAAAATTTAAACGTGTCTATTATTATCTTTATAACTTGCCGTAGATTATTTAACTTAACAAACTTTAGATTATTCACCATGTAGTAACAAATTGTAGATAATTCCACAGGTCGTAGTAAATATTTTTCCGTTTGAATATAATTTGTTTGCAAATATGTTTTGTTAACACGTAGAATAATCCACACGTTGGAATTTAATACTGCTACGTGATGAAAAATCCCACTGTAGATCCACACAACATATAATTAGAACAAATGTTTAACACACAGTGAGACATTCTCTTATTCTTATGCCTTCTTGCTACGATTCACTGTGCATATGAATTATTTATGTAATACGGTGCATGATAAAGGCTTGTTCATATTTCGTCCAAGGTGCCCAAAGGGCAAAGGTCAAACGGAAAAAGTCCGCAGGCCACAATCAAAAAGAAATTTTAAACCTTTCTCATAGGTTTTTTTTTAAAAAAAACAAATTCAAATGATTTTTCAACAAAGCAAAATTATTCTTTGAACAAATCAAACATGTTTTTCGGGTGATTTCAGGTTTTGGATGAAGGTAAACGCTTCTTTAATTACTATTCAAACGACAGTCTAAAACGTCCAAAACTGTTCAAAGCGCAAGTTGAAATACTTTAAATTTGTTTTGGCTGTCCAAACGAACTTTTGGATTATCTAAATGACATTTTTGGACTTTTCAACTTTGGCTTGTCCAAAATTTTTGTTTGAACTTTGTTTTTTGGAATGTCCTCTGGACTTTGCCCTTTGGTTGGACTTTGTGGTTTGGGCTGTTCTTTGGACTGTCTTTTCGACTGTCCTTTATAGCTTTGTCCTTAGAACAAAGTATGAACAAGGCTTAACATGTATATTAATCCAGGAAAAAGGCCCAATGTTAAAATAACACAACTGGTGTTATTTGTCATTCGAACTTAAATTTGAAATTTTTTGATTTGTGTGACAAAAAAAACACAGTAAAACTGAATTTCATATTCTAGTATAAAAAAACTTTTTTAGGTTGGTTTATTCCATGAAAGTTCCAGAACAATTAGAGATCAGTATCTGAAATTTTTTCCTTCAGAAATGAAAATTGGAAATTTGTTGAATCGTTTCCCAAAGTACAATGTGAATTTGTTTGAAGACATGCCGTTTGACCCGTATTCCATAACCCAGCAATCATCGTTCGCTTTTACAAAAAGGGGCCGTCCTACTATAGAATTAAAAGTCGGCGACAAAAATCGTTTTCAGAATCGGAAACATCTCAGTCCAGGCGACGTGGAAAAAATAAGTAGGGTAACTGACTTAATTTCGGCCACGCCTTAATTTCGGCCACCAATTCAGGGTGTTAGAAAATTGGCTTATTTTTAAAACACAAAAGAACTAGCACAAAGGTAACTGGATTAATGTTGAATAAAGTGTTTTTACAAAAGTTTTTTATTTTTGTTATTCTACATTATCAACATTTTTATACAAAAAGTGATTTTTTGTGATTTTCCTAATTTTTGCTTTGTGTTTAAACAACATCAAATTTAGAACGAAGCAATATATAACCTTAAAATATCTTCTATTTAAGGCTCAAAGTTGTTAATTTTGATGTTTTGATATTTTCTTCAAAATTATTTTGCAATGCGTTTAACTAACTGTGCATTTTAAGATTCCGTTAATTTCGGCCACCTTAAATTTAGCTGAAAGAACCTGCCGTTTTTTGCTCTTTTTAAAT
The DNA here is from genome assembly GCA_030248175.1 of Microlaimidae sp. YZB2_3. Taxonomy (NCBI): domain Eukaryota; kingdom Metazoa; phylum Nematoda; class Chromadorea; order Desmodorida; family Microlaimidae; species Microlaimidae sp. YZB2_3. Next base: position 18,780 of record JASAMX010004026.1, on the reverse strand, counting down.
ATCATTGTACTACCGTATTTATAAAGATTTTTTTTGCTCGTTTGACTTTGTTTTGACGTTTTTTTAGCCAAAAATAAAAATTGAACAAAAAATAACAAAATTTTTTTAAGGTTTTGACATAATTATTTAAAGTCTTGCTAATAACTATTAAAGTTCGCAAACGGCAAAAATTAAGTTATATGTACCAAGAACAATACCTAAGGATAAATTTGCAACCTTTAGAAATTTTTATTGTTCGTTTAAGCAATAGTTATGGCCAGTTTTTTGTAGGTGGCCGAAATAAATGGCACGCGCCTTAACTTCGGCCACTTTAAAAAAAAGTTTAAACCTTCACTGATTTTTAAGTATAACATAAATATTCAAATTTTGCACTGGAATAACAAATATAGCTATTGTTTGATTTTTAGGCCAAATTTTGGCTTGATTGAAAAAGCCAGAAAAAATTTATTCAAAAAAATAAAAAAAGGTGGCCGAAATTAAGTCAGTTACCCTATGTAAAATATTTTCGCATACGTCTAAAAAATACTTTCAATTTTATTTTTTGATAATTCGTTATTTTTACAAAATATAATTATTGTGTACTGGGCGGTTTTCTGTCGTCACTTTTCCACTTATAAAAAACGCTGAAATTCAGGGCGTAACCGCTCGCCGTCAGGAAGAAATAAAGAATGAACACTTGAGAATCAAAATAATAAAAAAAAGTTTTCAGAGATGATGTAACCAATTATTATTAAGTTGTGTCAGGTGTTTCTTTTCAAGTGACATTTTTTCAAAAAACGAGTGGTTACTTTACCACCTAAACCGAAATGCCACGAGGTAACGACAAATCAAAAAACGAAAGTTTTTAACAAAATCGTTTGAAAACTTTATTTTAAAATATTATAGCGTGTTCTAAACGGCCTTAAAATTTTGATAATAGTTTGAAACTACAAATTTACCTTAATGTAAGCTCAAGTAAGCAAATTTTCAATTTGGAGAACTGCCAACCAGTCCATTTACAATTATTTGGAATGACTTAAACATTACTGAAATTTACAAAATCTTGTTACATAAAAATTTAGCGCTGCTTATTTAATTTTTCTTTAAAATTACATTAATCATTTTTAATCCTGTTTATTTTTTAAGAAATACTCGCAATCCATTCTTGTTTATGGCATTATTGTAAAATTGTTGCACATGAAAAAATAAAATTAAAATTATTAAAAAAGGAAATTGCAAATCGACTTATTATTGTAAGAAAAAGCAAAAAAATATAACGGTCTTTTTTCGAATAAATATTTGTTTACGACTTTTATGGCAAGAACTCATGGCTTGTTAGATTTGTCGCTTCCAGATAGCCTTCGGGTTTAGTCAATTTCACCCTGATAGAATTCAGCTTTAGCATTCAAATTATGCCGTTTTGTGAGAATTTTTGATTAGAACCGCTCGATATTTAGTACTGTTTTTAAATTCTTATGCGAGACTAATGAAGAATCACGACGGTTAATTCCATGTACACAAAGGTCTCGAGCAGATTTAAAAATAATTTGTATATGACGTTGGTTAACAAAAAGAACACGATCGTAACACTCGCAAATAACATAAACATAAAACATTTTTTTAAAAAAAGATAGCTGGTTGTGCATATTTTGTTTCTTCCTCATTTTTTTCGGTCTTATACAAATTATTTCCAATTCTTTTTGAGACCTTTGTGTACATCGAATTAACCGTCGTGATTCTCCATAGAAAACAAGTTAAGTTTTAGAAGATTATAGGCTAGCTGCTTATTTGGTGATTTTAAGCACTGAACAAATTTTCTGAATGAGACAAGAGCCTAAAAACATTTATATATTTTTTTAAAACAGAAAAAAAAAGTTTTTTTTTTAAATATTGATAGTTTCAAAACATATATAAATATTAAAAAAGGCAAATATTAAAAAAGTTTATAAAGTTTTTAAATCTGTGCCAACAAAAAAATCCAGAAGAGCAGTTTACACAGTAACAACCCCACCCCCCTCCGCCCCCCACAGTAAACTCACGCTCACCATTTCAGTCTTAACAATTATATCTAAAATCTGTTCGCTAAACATACGACTGGGATAAAATCACTTTTTTCCTGCTCTATTCTTAGAGCCCTTTTCAAGGCTACTTTTTGCGATTTTGGTTTACAAAATGTGTCTTTGTTTAGATCGGCTTTATTGTTCTAAAAACGTAGAAGAACCCTCCTTAGAACAGACGACCGTCCCAACAATTGGATTAATTGAAATAGTAAGAATTTATTAGTCAACGTGTTTTAATAATTATATGAGCCATACCACAAATAAACAACCTAATTTAGTCGTTTTTGCTTTCTGGTTTAATAAACAATGATCGGTCATAATTGTCCATTATTTTGGACAGTATATCTGTGTTCTATGGAGCTAAGACAATCGTAGCCATTACCCACAAATTTTAAACAATTTTCTTACCAAAGACAAAAATAATTCTCCCATAAATAAATTTTTGCAATATAAATTATCATAACAAGTTCGTAATTATTATTTTGCGTCTAAACTAAGTATATATCGTTATAGCAGTGTCACGTAAATGGCCAATTCTGAAAGTATGCGTCATTTTAATGACATAAGCCGGTTCTACTTTTTACACAGGAAATGCACCTTTGTCTACATATTTTATATTTTTAATGCTCTGGTATAAATAAACATTTTTTATTATATTAGTAAAACGCTCGCTTATTTTATAAAATTAACTACATTTTTAACTGTATAATATACTTAACTATAGAAAAAATACCGTAATACCATATTTTTAATTATACAAATTATCTGATCGATTTGTTAAAATATCTGATCGATTTGTTAAATTATCTCATCGATTTGCTAAATTATCTGATCGATTTGTTAAATTATCTGATCGATTTGTTAAATTATCTGATCGATTTATTGCAAAAAATTACACCTAAGCGACCTCGATGACCTGGAATGTTGAATCAACATTATTCAATAACAGAACTAACAAAAATTTTAAATAAAAAAGTATAGATCCATCCCACTTTGCAGAACTCACCACCCCAAACAACAGTGCATTAATATGTTAATTTTAGTCCTGAGTCTCGAAACAAAAAATAAAAAACAGCACAGAAAAACCAAAAAATTTGCACGCGTTTTTATAAGCGCGGGCCCGAAAATTTAATTTTAGAAAATTTACAAGGAATGTTTTTAACAAATACTGCAAAAACACTTAGCAATTTATCTTTGACCTCCCAAAACAGTCATTTGTGTAATATTCGAGAAATTTAAAAACCGAAGATATTACTTCGTTTATTTTTTTAATAGCAATACAGTGGTGTTCTTATATTTGTTTATTTATCTTTTTAGCTGATAATTAAACAAAAATACAGAACACCTCATAGAAATGCTAAATATTCCGAAATCACCATTGTGATTATTGTAAAATACAAATAAAATCATATTTTTGGTTTTTTAAAATTTCGTCAATATTGCACAAGATATGATATGATATGAATCTTTATTTTGATGGAAATTGACATCTTATTATAAAAAGAATCGAAACCATAAATATTGTGTAATACACATGTATCAATAAATATTTTATTGACTGTGTTTCTTTTTGTGAATCTTTTTCAGCGCGAACGATTGCAAAGTGTTTCCGCAATATTTGTTGTTTTTTAATGAAAATTTTTTAGCGAAGTTTAAAACATAATATTTATTTAGGTTTCCACTTGAAAACCGCTACCATACGGTTGTATATAAATGTTTGTTGCTTTTTAAGGAAATTAATAAAATGGAAAGCAAAACAGCAGCAGTATTGAGCACTTCTTCCTCCACAACAACCACCGCCCTGCCCGCATCTGTTTCTGAAAAACTTTTACCGATGGCCGTATGGTCAATTTCGTTTCACAGTCGTAATTCCTACTACATTTGTTCGGACGGACTTAAAATTCCCAGGTATTTTGTCTTTTAGAGCAAAATTTGGTACAAATTTCAGGGCAACACGCGTTATTTCGGAACTAATTTTATGATTTTCGTAAATCCATCTAAGCTATTTTTCATTCGTTTAGCAGGCGGTGCAACAAGATGCTGATTACAGTAGTAATTGAAAAATCTTGTTGGCAATGGGTATTGTTAGAAAGCAGCTTTCACCGTACTTTTTGAATACTCGATGCAACACCGCCTGCAAAACGAATGAAAAATAGCTTAGATGGATTTACGAAAATCATAAAATTAGTTCCGAAATTCCGATGCTGATTACAGTAGTAATTGAAAAATCTAACCAAAAATTATTGAAAAGTAACATAACAATAGTTAACTTTGTTAACAGTTGATATTTTTTGTTTTTGTTAGTTTTGCGCAAAGCGTGCTGGTTAAAAATTTTTACGTATATCTTAAACAAATTTTATACTAAAAATCAACCAGGGCGTGCTCTAAAATACAATAAGTGAATTTTTGTTCCATTCACACAATCGTGTTAAAATAATATATAATGTTCTGTTTGATTCTAATTAAAAACTGGGAATTATGTGACAAACCAAACAAAACTATGTCATTTATCATTATTTATTTATAATCATAAGTATATATTAGTAATGTTCCCCGGAGCTCCGATGCGGGGCTCCGCTTTTAGGAGCTTCGGAGAAACCCCCGGAGCTCCGCCCAATTTTTGTAGGAATTTCATGAATAATTAAAGAGTGATGGAATAGATTATTTTATCAAATTTTTTTGTAGATTAAACTTTTTCCAAAACTTATTGAAAACAATAAAAATAGTCCCACAAATACAGCTAGAGTAGTTAAATATGTATTTCAAGCCGTAATAAGCCTCAAATCGCTCATTTTAGAAGCGGAGCACCAGAGCTCTTTCCGCTTTAAATGGCCGGAGCTCCGGAGCATGATATTGGAGGGTAGGAACATCACTAGTATATAGGCACCTTGCACTGGAACTCGGTTTATACATGAAGTATGAAATAAACATTGGGATTCACCATAATGGATAATCACCGTATCTCCTACTTATTTTTCGTAGTATGCAGATCAACCCTCGAAAGCGCGCGAAATTTCGATCGGTTGATCTGCATACTACGAAAGATAAGTAGGAGATCCGGTAATTATCCATTATGGTGACTCCCTATGTTTATTGCATACTTCATGTATAAACCGAGTTCCAGTGCAAGATGCCTATATATGTAATAAACTAAATTTTCAACCGTGTTTTTATCATTTACAGTATAAACGTGAACATTTTAAATGGCCAGCATATGCCCCTGTTTTTAATTCAATGATCAAGTGCACCGACCACCTTGGGCTTGCCTGCAGTCAAATTATTAAACAAACTACTGAACAATTAAAAGTCTGCTGCTTAAATTATTGTTAGAGAAAAAGCACAAGTTTATTGGTAGTACTTGTTGTTAACGTTAGATCTTTTTTAAAATTGCTTAGACCAAATATTTTCTTTTCTTTGCACTCAGATAGGCTTAAAAACTTTGAAAAAAAAAAACGTCCATAATAGTAAAGTTGAAGCTCAAAAATAGTGTAATGAATAAAAGTATATTTTTGGTACAAAATTATCTATTAAGCTCTATTACGCAAATTTTTATGAGCTTGACCAAAAGATTAAAAAATAAAAATTTAGAACGTGGGAGTGCGACAACGTCCGCGACTGCAAGGACTCACAAGACGAAGCGGATTGTTGAATAAAATAAGGAAACCCACAAAGAAACAAACGAATAATTCCAACCAATGGACAATGGTGGAAAAAGGTGCTATTACACTTTGTGATGGCAGAATGCATAAACCTTCAAACTTTGCTTTACATCACATACAGCTAAAACGATTTTTGGAATAACTGATTGTATTTTTAATCACTTTTTATTTTAATATTTGACAGTTTTTTCATAGTTTGTGCTTGTTCTTTTCTGTCAAAGCTGCGGGAATATCCACTATTTCTCTATAGCGTGCGTTTTCTTCGCAGGGATGTGACTTCTTCAAAAAGGTATGGACAACAAAGCGATATTTTGTAATTTTCCCTTGGTCGGTTGTTTTTTTGTTCACATCATTACATTCTTACCACACAAACTATAATGTTTAGATTTTTTGTCCATGCTTTAAGTAGCTGAATCCCCGCGAAAAAACACACGCTATAATAAAAAAGTGAATAGATGATTGTAAACCAAATTAACAAGTTACTTCATAATGGTTTACCGCGAGGCTTATCGCTCATGATTTTTTTTAGACATTATTGTTATTGACATATCGAAGGAGCGGTTTAACCGCTCCTAATCTAAGTGTATATCCGACATTCAGCAAGATATTTACAATAATTATAGGGCGATGTGCGGTTTTACCACAAGGCTTATCGCTCATGATTTTTTTAGATAATTATTGTTATTGACATGTCGTAGGAGCGGTTGAACCGCTCCTCATCTAAGTGTATATCCTACATCCAGCAAGATATTTACAATTATAGGGCGATGTGCAGTTTTAGGAATTACCGTGCATGATGCTAAACAAAAAGATGACGATTTAACCAAAAATATATAATATACCGAAAAATGTGCAACTCCTATATAAAAAAGTAAGTAAAAGTAGGCCATTATAATGAGCCTCTTCATTTAAATGGCACCCTCCATTATAATGGCATAGTAGCCATTTTAATTCGGCGAATTAAAATGAAGAGGAAGCCATTATAATAGCCATTTATTGATTTAATTTCACTTTATATATACTCACAAGCATACATGGGCAAGTTGGTCCGGAGTGGGGGGGTTGAACCCCAAATTAGGGCGGGGGGTTAAAATCCGAGAAACGCAAAATACCCATATCGTTTTTTTTCTGGAGTGCATTTTACCCATATCGTTTTTCGAATTTGAAGGAACAATGGGTAAAAAACGCTAATTTTAGGTCAAAAAGCCATTTTTATAGCATTTTAGAGCTTTTTATTGCTTAAAACATTCATTTTGACCTCAAAACTTAAGATTGGGGGCAGTTAGAAGTCATTTTAAAGACATTTTTTTCTTGACTTTTCCAAAATTGGGGGGTTAACTTTTTCCCCCCCCCCACTTCTGAGTGGGGGGGGGGGGGGGTTAAACCATACATGGGCAAGTTGGTCCGGAGTGGGGGGGTTAAACCCCAAATTAGGGGGGGGGGTTAAAATCCGAGAAACGCAAAATACCCATATCGTTTTTTTTCTGGAGTGCATTTTACCCATATCGTTTTTCGATTTTGAAGGAAAAATAAGTTAAAAACACTAATTTTAGGTCAAAAAGCCCTTTTTATTGCATTTTTGGGCTTTTTATTGCTTAAAACATTCATTTTGACCTCAAAACTTAAGTTTGGAGGCAGTTAGAAGTCATTTTAAAGACATTTTTTTTCTTCATTTTTCCAAAATTGGAGGGGGGGGTAACCATTGTCTCCCCCCCCCACTTCTGAGTGGGGGGGGGGGGTTAAACCCCACTTCTCAGAATTTGGGGGGGGGTTAACCCCCCCAACCCCCCCGTGCCCATGTATGGGTTAAACCCCCTTCTCAGAATTTGGGGGGTTACCCCCCCCGTGCCCATGTATGCTCACAAGTGTAATACTGTACGGGCCGCACGAGTTTTCCCACGTCGGACAATACACGGGGAAACTCGTGCGGCCCGGACACTTATGAGTTCACTATTACCCAATTACACTTGAGTATAAATGAAGTGAAATTAAATCAATAAATGGTTATTATAATGGCTTCCTCTCTGTTTTAATTCGCCGAATTAAAATGACTACTATGCCATTATAATAGAGGGTGCCATTTAAATGGAGAGGCTCATTATATAATGGCCTACTTTTACTTACTTTTTTTATATATGAGTTGCACTTTTTTCGGTATTTTATATATTTTTGGTTTAACTATGACTATGGTTTAACTATGGTTTAGTTTAAAATATTAAATTATTAAACAAAACCAGCGAATACCATTATTTTTCATCATTACCTCTTAAAAATAGCTCAACTGAGGAAATAACCATTTTTTATAAATTGCAGAATTCAGGTCTTATTAGTATAACATGATAAAAACAGGAAAAGAAGATTTGTTGTAAAAATGACTTTTACTCAGTTTCCTCAAAAATTGAGAAATTACAAATGAAAGTAGTGATGGGCGGAACTGCGGAACCGCCGGAAAACCGGAACTAAGATTTTTTTAAAATCTGGAACAGAAACCAGAACCGGAATTCCAAATTTTGCCCCAAACATCTGAAACCGGAACTGCCCATCACTAATGTAAAGTATTAATTTTCCTAATGAACTTCTTAAATATGCGGACAGACAAAATCAAACTTTTTGCTTTCGATTTCGATGATTCTAAACCCCTAACCAGTGGTCATTTTTTGTCAGACTATATTTATAGGATCAAGAAATATGACTTTCTAAAATGATCTAACTACACTGCAGGTTTTTGTGTAGTTAAACAATATTGTTTATTTCTTATGAACTTTTGTTACAAAAAAAAACTAGCATAACCATTTTTAGCGAAACGTAAAAGGTAAAAAACCAGTCGGCAAACCGGACAAGTATTTTAGGAAGTTTTCGATAATGCATTTTGTTAAAAATTGGGTGAAAACAATTTTAGAATAACTAAATTTTACAATCTTATTTTTAAAAAATTATCATAAGACAACCAACCAGATTGGACAATTAATTTCCACATTTTCTCAAATATCAACTAATGTTTGCCAACCGCTTTTACGCTTCCTATACGGTTCACGAAGAATAGGGTTAAAATCCCAGTTTTTTTTTTCTAACACTGAATCTTGACTGACACTTTGTTGAAAAGTATACATTGTATACACTCAGTGTGATAAAAGCTTAAAATCAAATTTTTTTATAAAAGTAAGCGTAATGAAGGACATTCATTCAAGTACAGAATGCCCTAAGAGCTCTATTGAGGCCATTGCAAAGCCATATTTTAAACCGTTAGATAATTCCACAGAAAAAAGTTAAAGGTTTTGCGGCACCGGTAATATTTTCATAATAATTATCAAAGGCAAAGACAAGCAATTCGACTCTCTATATTTAATGAAATAATGTACGAGTATCGTTTGAAACTCGTGTAAGTTATTTGGGTTCAACAAAATAAAGATGCGTTTGTAAAGCTTTAAATGTGTAGCATACTAAATTAGAGTATATTTATGTGATTTTTATTACCAATTAAGAACCATGTCACATAGAATAAACTGAATAACAGCAAAAATGAATTTCCAACGGTATGGAAATTTTAAACAAAAATGCGGCTTGATCCAAAGTGGACTTTAAAGGACCTTATGGAGACTTTAACAATTCATGTAAGAAACAAAGGTCAAGCAGAAAAAAGTCCGAGTTTTAAAGTTGATTTAATTTAGAAAAGTATTAAATTAAAAGACAAGTAAACAATTTTTGACCAAGGGTCTTTTTATAAAAAATATCTTTATAAGATTTAAATTGGAAATAAATAAAAAAAATCTAAATTGTAGTCTATATAGTAAATCACTACATAACCCGCATACAAATATGGACAATAAATATAAATCTATACAATAATTATAAAATAAATATAAAAATATAATACAATAAATAAAAATATAATATTCATTAAATATAAATATACATCAGTTATATTATAAGTACCTGTAAAGCCTTCTCAATAATAATAATATTAATGCTAAAATGAGGTAAAGCAGATAGTAAGTAACAAAACTCATTAAAACAACATTATGCTATTAAAATTAAGTTTTAAATAAAAATTTTTTGTTCAAATCAAAATATATCAAATTAACTGAAAATATTGACTTTAATTAAATATTATTAAAACTCTTTAGTGTAATTCGATTCAAAAGCCTACCAACAAGATTTATTGCGGAGGTTTAGACATTTAAATATTAAATTCAAGCAAAAAGTCCACAATAGAACAGAAATGAGCCAGCTTTATTTAAAAGAATCATTTTTTACAAAATTTACTGAGCTTATTTACAAAATACGTAAAACTGTTTTTAATTTTAAAAACTTATGTTTAATTAAAGTGTAAAAGTGCAACTAAAACAGACTGTCAAAATAACAATTGCTAGAAATAAAACAATACATTTAACGTAAAACATAGACTGTTTATCACATTACTTATGTTTGTTATAGAATTTGATTACATGAAGCTAGTCCAATAAATTTCTTTGCAGAGTATTTTCAGTTATTAATGACTATAATTAAAAATTAGGCGATTATTAAATATTTGCAATCTAATACTTGCATAATTTATAAAAGTATGAGCGAAATTTTGTGAACTGGCGAAAAAAACTCTAATTGCAGTGAAATCTGGCTAATTAAGTGGGGGAGGGGTGAGCAAAAATTATACCATAGCTCAGACTCTGGGCTAACGTTTGAATTGGTAAAAAAACTGTTATAAAAAACGCCATTTGGCATGCTATTAGAACAAGTCTTCTTGAGTGTTGGTCACAAATTTGAGCAAAATTCGTTCGCGATTTTTTTTTAAATGAAGCAAAGCAAAGTGTATTGGAGCTAAATGGGTCAGAGACGAAGTGGCAGAAGCCAAGTGTTTTCTATGTATTTCCTAAAGTCTCATTTTGCTTTTCAGGCAATATTAATTTTAAGACTCATGATTAAAAAATTCCTACACAGCAAGCTTGACGTGATCGAAATACTTAAAGAGTCTACCTACCTTTGATTATTTAAATCCATACTACTTAGTCTCGCTGCTTTTACTGCATCGGAAACGGTAATATAGAGATTGTTTTTAGGCACTTTTTCATAAAAATCACAGCGTTCAAACATTTGGCGAACAGCAACTAAAATAATAATATCGACGCAAATTCAAATTTTATGAATTAGGGTAGTGCATTTAATTTCGGCACTTTTTCGTTTTTCCAATGTAACTTTTCACAGTATGACCCGATTTTCATGTTTGATAGCTCATTTTAAAGCTTTTACAATATTGCGTTGCGTCATAAAAGTTTCACCGCACGAAAGTTGTTTTTTTACTTAATTAAATCAGTTTTTAAAAAAATGGAAAATTGTCGAAATTTAATGTATGCATTTAATTTCGGCACTTTACAAACAAGCGATTGTTTTTCAGTCAAAAAATTATCATTTTCAAAAATTTCCTATCATTATCTCCAGAGAGTTTTCTTTAATTTAAGCTTTACTTGTTGTTCAACGCGTAAATGGCAAAAAGTTACAGCTAAAATGCCAAATGGTATCGAAATGAGCATAATTTGGGAAAAAGGTGCATTTAATTTCGGCGCTTTTTAAAAGGACCCCCTTAATCG
>JASAMX010004025.1:0-13827 GCA_030248175.1 Microlaimidae sp. YZB2_3 | reverse complement strand
TATGTTGCTCTTCGTTCAGTTCGTCTTATTGTAAAAAATAGGTCTAAAATGGCTTAAAATACATTGAAATAAGCTAAAAACTGCAAAAAATTCGCGATGACGGCGTCATCATAGGTCAAAATGCGTCATAATTTTAGGGTACTTTTTCATTTTTTGGCGGGGGGGGGCAATAAAACGGGGGGGCAAATCCTCCAATAAAACGGGAGGGGGCATTTCCAGACCGTGCACAGGTCTGGGTAGGTAAAAGCGAAGGTAACTCCATTATGAACCCTGCTTCTGTCTACCTCTTTTCTTGGGGTAAGCCAAAAGTAGATTTTGCCGTCCTGACTGCTTTTAATTCAATGTAAATAGGTATTTTTTAGCCCTAATTTTGGTCATTTTTAATGATAAATCAAAAAATTTCGCCTCCGGCGGCTGGGAGGACACACCCCAGACCCCCCGGCGGACGCTTCGCGTCTGCCTGACGCCGTTTCGCGGCTCAAAATGCGGCGCTTCGTGCTGCATTTATATTTCGTTTTCAGGTTTCTAGAGTCTGGCCCCCTCCTTTCAAAAATCCTGCCACAGGCCATTAAAGGGTTAATAAAAATTTTTATATTAATACCTAGCAACTTGAAATACACATGTCAAAAAAGGCAATTTGTGGGTTTAAATTGGCTCATTACTCCTTTAGAAAAGTTTCAATCCCAAAAATAGCCACTTATTTTAAAAGGTTTATTGGAAAAAGGTGTAGGTACTTACTTGTTTGGTTTAACAAAGAACTGCTAAAATGTAAATTTTTTAAAAACCATAATCATAGTCTAAAAAAACATTATTCTTCATTCGGTGTTTTTCTCTCACTCACCTTCAATGTAGTAAGTATTAAGTAAGACTTATATTTGGATTACGGTCCCAGTACTAAAAATGAAGTATTTGGCAGACCTGTGCACTGCCTTCCGGGGTTTATGGGGCGGGGGCAATTTGAAAATGGAGGGCACGGGGGGCAACATTTTGAAACGGAGGGGGGTGGCAAGCAAGGAAGGAAAAAAAGAGAAAAAAAGAAGGGAAAAGGAGAAAAAGAGACAAAAAAACGAAAATAAGGTAAAAAATGGTGTAAAATAGGTTTAAATGCATTGAAATAGACTAAAAACTGCAAAAATCTCGCGATGATGGTGTCATTATAGGTCAAAAAGGGTGTCATAATTTTAAAACGGGGGAAAATAAAACTGGGGCAAATCCTCCAATAAAGAGGGAAGGGCATTTCCAGACCGTGCACAGGTCTGTATTTGGGGTGTACGTGGACCCCAAAAAAAATGTTTGGGACAATTTTGGGAATTTTGGTTAACTTACCCAAAATCCGGGAGGCTGCCAAGTGCCGACCTATGATTAGATTATGCTACATATTTTATATCCATAACTGTAATTCTCTGAAAACGTTGTTTTAGGTCGCGGAACAGTTGTATTTCTTTATTATGGAAATCATCAATCAATCCTGTGGATGCAAAGGAGCCAATTATTGTACATTATGTATAAATTCAGACAGGGTGAAAAAATTAAAATACCTAGAAACAGCTGATTCGAAATTGACGGATTTTAGCAAATTAATTTTTTGTATGGATTGTCAAATGTCCTTTCCATTGGACACATGTTTCAATTTTGTAAATTCCGATGCTCTTATGGAACTGTCCCATTCAATGCATTCTACAAAAGAAGAAACCGGTCTGTCACCATACATGCACTTATATATTATGCAAATTTTAAAGCGTCAATTTCAATTTGAAAATTGTATGACGCCCAGAAATACCTGGCGAGTTTTTTAGACAGAAACTATATAGCATAATATTTGTCCTATAGGCAGCACAGAACCAGAACATAATGTATGAATGTTTTATTTTCTAAATAATATTTAGGTATTTTAGACCAAAGATTAAACATTAGCTACCGAAAGCTGTTTTACCAAAAGCTTACAATGAAAAGCGGTATCTTTATTATTGTTATTTTTGAAATTTTGCCGTTTAGTTTTTTGATCGAAATGTCGGTGTGTTCTGGGTTTTCTTTTTCTTGTTTGTCCTTTTTTATGAATAAATTGCCTCCGCCCCGTGCCCTCCCCCATTTCGGAAGCGTTTTTCCATTTTGGTCAAAAGTTTTAATTGAGAAACAATTTTTCGACAATTAGTTATGAACAGTTTTTAATAAACAAATAGCCCGTGTCAGCCGTGCGGCTAAAAATAATTATTAGATTAATTTGCTAATTTCTCCAAATTCAATCCTTTTATCGTAATTCCCTGAATTGTAAGCTTTGTAATCATAGGTGTTTTTTTTGGGGGGGGACAGAGGGGTGCACCCCCCCCCTAGAGCCAAAATTTTGGACCCCCCCTAGAAAAAATTCAGGGGCCCCCCCCTCCCCCCAAAGCTCGAGAGCGGTCCGGCCTGACCCCCCTAGCGAAGCTGACCCCCCTTCCCCCTCCTCCCGACCGCTTTGGAAGTATATTTTTTTATTTAATGTCAAAAAGACGGGTTTTTAGTTAAAAACAGTGTTTAAATACACTTTTTAGGCCTAAATAGGCTGTTTTAATACATAAAATTCAATATTAGACCTAAAAACACTTAAATATGGAGTTAAAAAAATTTGCTAAAAAATTGGACCCCAATGACCCCCCTAAATTTAAAATCTCGCACTCGGGGTCAACCCCCCCTAAAAAGTCAGGGGGTCCGGACCCCCCTGAACACTCCCCTAAAAAATTTTGGCCTTCCACCCGGGGGTGGACCCCCCCCTAGCGGACCCGACCAAAAACACCTATTTTTGTAATGCTATCTTATTTAACTCACTTTGTTTAGTAGTTTTGGTAAAAATGGTTTTTTCAGCATACAAATGTCCCTGTTATCTTTTAAAAAAATTTAACCCCTTTACGACCCTTTCTGAGCTCGAGCTGCAAGCTTTCCAATGATATCTCATTTAGGCCAATCTTTTTTGTAGTTAAGGAGAAGGTCCATCCCAATTTTAAAAAAAATCGTTGTCCAACATAATAATGTTCATGTTGATTTTTTCCAAAAATGATGCGCTGGGTTTCCATTTACTAATATATTGGTAATATATAACAATGAAAATAGCAACAATTAGCAATAGAAATACATTTACCTTTTAAAATTTATGGGGGCCCTCTGGTGAAATTGTGTTGTCCAGATTAAAAATGGCCATGTTGTTTTTTTAACATTTAACCCTTTTATGACATTCCCCAAATTGCAAGCTTTCCAATGATACCTCATATTTTTTCTGCGGTTGGGAAGACCTTTCGATAAAAATGCGTTGTCCGTCCAGTATAAAGATGTTCATGTTCATTTTTCCAAAAAACATAATATTCTGGCTTTTAATTGTCTTATTCTTTAACCAATAAGTTTAAGCCAATTCAACGACAAAAAGTTTTTCAACTTCCAAAGTCCATAGGGTCCCCTATTTGTGCAAATGCGTTGTCCAGTCTAAGGATGTCCATGAAATTTTTTTTTATTTCAACACCTTTATGACATTCCCCGACCTGTAAGCTTTGCAATGATATAACCCAATCCTTTTTCTGGTCGGGGAGGAAGGTCGTTCCCCTTTTTAATGAAAAAACGTTGTCCAGTATTAAGATGTCTGTGTTAATCTTACCAAAAAAAAACATCACATTCTGGTTTTACATTAGCTACTTATTCTTATCGATTAGATCGAGTGAATTCAGAGACAAAAAAATCAATTTCCAAAGTCCATAGGTTCCCCCTTTTGTGAAAATGTGTTGTCCAGGCTTGTTATGTCTATGCAAAATTTTTCTAAATTTGAACCTTTTAATGACATTCCCCGGACTGTAAGCTTTGCAATGATATCTCATTTAGCCCAATACGTTTTGTGGTTGGGAAGCAAGGTCATTCCCTTCTTTAGTGAAAAAACGTCCAGTATAAAGATGTCCATGTTCATTTTTTCCAAAAAAAACACGATATTCTGACTTTACATTGGGTAATTATTCTTGCCAATATGTTTAAGCCGATTCCTGGACAAAAAAATTTTTAAGTTCCAAAATCCATAGGGTCCCTCCCCCTTTGGTGAAAACGCGTTGTTCAGTATAAAGCATACATGGGCACGGGGGGGGGGGGGTTTGGGGGGGGGTTAACCCCCCCCCCAAATTCTAGGGGTCCGGGGGGCGGGGGGGGGGGGGGGGGGGGGGGGCCCGCGCGGGGGGGGGGGGGCGGGGGGAACCCCCCCCCAATTTTGGAAAAATGAAGAAAAAAAATGTCTTTAAAAATGACTTCTAACTGCCTCCAAACTTCAGTTTTGAGGTCCAAATGAATGTTTTAAGCAATAAAAAGCTCAAAAATGCAATAAAAAGGGCTTTTTGACCTTAAATTAGCGTTTTTTACCTATTTTTCCTTCAAAATCGAAAAACGATATGGGTAAAATGCACTCCAGAAAAAAAACGATATGGGTGCTGTTTTGATTTTGGGTTTTCTCGAATTTTAACCCCCCCCCTAATTTGGGGTTTACCCCCCCCCCCCCCCACTCCGGACCAACTTGCCCATGTATGGTATAAAGATGTCCATGCAAGTTGTTTCAAAATTTCAACCCACTTAACGAAATTCCCTGGGGTATAAGCTTTCTAACGATACCTCATTCACCTTAATCCGTTGGGTGGTTAGGCAGGATCGCGCACACACAGACTCACACAAACACACACACATTACGGCTATTTGCATATAGATAGTTAATAAACACAGTTTTTTTAAAATAAATAGCTGATAAACATTTTTTTGATAAATAGTTAATAAACAGTTTTTTGCCGTTGTATAAGCGCATGTTTTGGGCGTTCCAATGGACACCGTCACGCTTTTACCCGATTTTATTTCAACATCGGAAGAAAAGGACTTAGTTTCGGAAATTGATAAGACAGAATGGCATCAGTCTCAGTCGGGGCGAAGGCATAAATAAATAAACAAAATCTACTCAAGCGATTCTACTCAACAGAATGTACTCAAATTCGGAAAACAGCATTTGACTTTTTCGACTTTGGAATATAGGAAATCGTAATAACCCTCCAAGCTTAAAAAAATGTTCAAATCGGTTAAGTCCTAGCCATCCACAAACTTGAGTTTTACATCTAAAAGCTTAACAATCCAATAAAACAGTTGTGACCTAACCTAATAGGACAATAGGTAGTTTAATCAATTTCCTTTGAATTTAAAATTAAAAATTTACTCAAAATGCACTATGATCACGATGTAGCTAGTATTCTCGAACTCAATTATGACAACTTTTTTAACTCATTATTTAAAACTAAGTAAAAACTATAAGTGATTAATGTATCCCAAACATTCAACTCGATGAATTGCGTTTTATTTCTGCTTTTATGTTCGTTTTCATTTTCTGGATTTTTGTTTTATAACATTACAGACCTGTGCACGGTCTGGAAATGCCCCTCCGCTTTATTGGAGGATTTGCCCCCCCCCCGTTTTATTGCCCCCCCGCCGAAAAATAGAAAAGTACCCTAAAATTATGACGCCATTTGATCTTTTTTGAGTTTTTAACCTATTTCAATGTATTTTAAGCCATTTTAGACCTATTGTTACCCTATTTTTGCTTTTTTTGTCCTTTTTTTCCCTTTTCTCTTCTTTTTTCCCTTTTTTTCTTTCCCCCCTGCTTGCCCCCCCCCGTATTATTGGCCCCCCCAGTTTAAAAAAAGTTGCCCCCCGTGCCCCCCTTTTGGAATTGCCCCTCCAATAAAACCCCGGGGAAGGAAGTGCACAGGTCTGACATTATATTAGGATATCCCCACTTTACATGTCCGTTTTGGGGCACCTCCCTTTAAATCTACTTACTTGCCTTCTTTTTTATAATAACCTACCTCCAAACTGAACGAACCTACTTAATTATAAAAAAAACTCATAAAATTATGGAGTGTTTGTGTTTTGGTTTCCAGTTTCCAGTAAGTTCAAATTTAGAAGGAGTTCAGCAACATAATTTTAAGATTTTATAATGAATATAACGAGCTAAAGGTAAATTTAACCTTTCTCCCAATTTCTTTTAACATAATATGTTAACAGAAACTAATTAACATAAAATAATAATATGATTGATTATGTTAGTTACCTATGTGAAGTAGTTTATTTATGCACAGAAAGCAGGACAACGGACCCCGAGTGAACTTCAAGAAGAAGAAAGTGAAGCTGGATGGATTTGAAGGAATGCCACACTACGCGGATTTAATTTTAGATCGAATGAAAACCGTCGATCCCGATCGCCTGGGCAACTATCAGCCGTTCGAACTTTGCAATTTGGAATATATTCCCGACAGAGGTGGGTAATTGATTTTGTTTTTGTGTGATATGATGATGGTGTACGTGTAACGTCCAGAAATATGAGGCCAAATAAATCAAGTTTTTGAAAGAAAGAATGCGAAAGAATTTGACATTTTTAGCTTTTTTGGCTGAAAAATGAGCGATACAGGACTTGAACCTGTAATCTTCAGCCTCAGTACCCATTGACTGACGTGCTGCGTTACACCATCGCTCAACAGTGTTACATTACCTACAACTCGTATTTATAAGGCGTCATATCGTTGACATATAAGGCGTCATATGTCAACGGGAGTTGTTGTGACAATAGCTTGGCTTCTAAAAGCTTTAAAAAAACCAGTTGTTCTGGTCGGTATCTGCCATTGAGGTTCGTTGTTGGTGGGCAGGGGGTTATACCCCCCAAAAGCTCCGATTATAGCCGACACCTCTCCTCTTAAATTTGGGGGTACCTCAGACACCTCCCTCCTCTAAAATTTGGGGGTTCCCAGTACTAAAAACGCTAAAAATGGGGTATTTAAGTTTGAGGTGTACCCCCAAAAAAAATTTCGTGACACCCGCCCGCTCCCCCCAAATTTCGGGGGTCGGATATATTCCCCCCCCAAAAAAAAAATCCGGAAGGTTGCCCACCTGTGGTGGTAACCACATAACCCTACGGTCCACCATAATGTCAGAGTTGGTTTGAGAGCTTAATTCGATAGGGTCTCACAACATAGGTGAAAAAGCGGTAGAGAAGGGAAGTCTTAAAATTTTGGTTTCCCAGACAAAAATCTAGGCGCCCATCTTCTCCATATTACGAATTTATTTAATCCTAATCCCTAGAATTTGAAATTTTACTCATACCCATTTAGTCGGCTTCGCTAGAAAAGGGGAAGCTAGGCCGATAGTTAGCATAGCCAGTGTTTTCAGGTAATTTCCTCCAGAAATGCAGCCGCCTTTGCGGGTTGAATGAAACCATACATGGGCACGGGGGGGGGTGTTTTGGGGGTGGGGAGGTGGGGGGGGGGTGTGACGGGGTTCTACTTGGTGGGGGGGGGGGGAGAAGGAAGAGTTAACCCCCCCCCCCCAATTTTGAAAAAATGAAGAAAAAAAATGTCTTTAAAATGACTTCTAACTGCCTCCTTCTCCACACTTAAGTTTTGAGGGTAAAAATGGTGTTTTTTGGGATTAAAAAGCTCAAAAATGGCAATAAAAATGGCTTTTTGACCTAAAATTAGCGTTTTTTACCTATTTTTCCTTCAAAATCGAAAAACGATATGGGTAAAATGCACTCCAGAAAAAAAACGATATGGGTATTTTGCGTTTCTCGCGCATTTTACCCCCCCCCCCCTTTTTTGGGTTTTCCCCCCCCCCACTCCGGACCAACTCGCCCCTGTATGATGAACCCTAGGTTCATTCTACTTTTAGTGTGGTAGGATTTTTGGTGCAGTTGAAAAGGTGGTGGACATCATGCGGTTTCTGGTGGCATTTTGGGCATTCATTTTTGATTAGCGGGTTTATTCTTGATTTGTATGAATTTAGATGATGACAAAATCCGGATCTTAGTTGTGACAGGAGTGTTCTTAATTTTCTTGGAAGGTGTTGTTCGCTTTTGTGTCATGGGGTTTGCTTTTTAGTAAAGGATTGAGTTGGAGTTGAGATAGAGATTCTTTTACGAAATAGGTGTGAATGTTAGTCCGTATGGCTTTTTGAATGAGAGTTGGGTTGAAGAAACTTTCTGCTATGGGGCCATATTTTGATTGGAGGGTGTGTTTCATTTCTCTTGGCCTAGATTTGTTTGCTGTGATTTTGTTGGATGGGTGAGTCTGTTGCATAGTCTTGGCGAGAAATTGTGTTGCAAGGAGAGATGTGTGGTTTTCAATTGGTAGTACTTTAGTTTCTTGATGAAGATGATCTAGTGAGGCCATTTTGTGGCAACCAGTTGCTATCCTGAGGGCTGAGTTTTGTGTTGATTGAAGTTTCTGGTAATGGGATTTTGAAAGGTTTGGTGACCATATTGGTGTTCCGTAGTTGAGGATGGGTCGCCCTATAGCTTTGTATGAGGCTACTATTGTTTCTTTTTGTTGTCCCCAGCTGGTCCCAGCTAGGGCTTTGAGGATGCTATTGCGTCTAGATGCCCTGTTGTTGATGGTGGTGATGTGGTTGTTGAAGGTTAGTTTTGGATCAAAAGTGACACCTAGGATTTTGGGGTTTTTGTTGAGCGGTAAAAGTTGGTTTTGTATGGTCACGTTTGGGTGGTAGTTGTATTCTTGTGAAGATGGAGAGAAAAGTGTAACTGTTGATTTTTCTGTTGATAGTTTGAGGTGGTTGAGATTCAGGTATTGATTTAGAGTGTTGAGATAATTGGTGAGATTTGTTTCCATATTGGTTATGTCGTTTCCAGTGGAGTAGACTGTGGTGTCGTCAGCATAGGAGACGATTTTGACGCCGGCAGGTGGGGGAGGTATGTCCGATATGTAGAAGTTGAAGAGGGTTGGTGAAATGACTGAGCCCTGAGGCACGCCTGTTTGTACTATCCTGGGTTTAGAGATTGAGTCTCTGAATGAAGTTTTGTTGATTCTGCCTCTGAGATAACCACTTAGCCATCTGATTAGATAGGCTGGGAGTGTGCTGTTTACTATCTTGTTGATTAAAATTTCTATGCTGATGGTGTCAAAGGCCTTGGTAAGGTCCAAGGCTGCTACTATTGTTCGTTTGGGTGGAGCTTTTTGGTTGAAACCGGTTGCTATTTCGTTGGTAAGTTGAAGGAGAGCAGTAGCTGTTGAGTGTTTGGGTTTGAAACCGTGCTGATCTGGATGGTGTTGTAGATGTTGGAGAAGGATCGGTTGGATTATTTTTTCAAAAACTTTTATTGCTGGGCAGAGAAGTGAGATTGGTCTGTAAGAAGTAGAGATGAGGAGATCCTTTCCGGGTTTGTTAAGTGGTATTATGGTTGCAGTTTTCCAGATTGTAGGTATGCTATTTGTTTTTAGTGATAAGTTGAACAGATCAGTTAGATATTGAATGCCAAGAGGACCAAGGTTTTTAAGGTGGAAAATGGTTAGGTTGTCAGGACCAAAAGCTTTGGAGTTGTTAGATGATTTTATGGCATTTTCTACTTCTATGGTTGTGATAGTTTTAGGTTCTTGTTTGATTTTTTTAATGCTTCTAATTAATTTTCGATTTTCTTTAGGTGTTTTGAAAGGTTTGTTTGGAGTAAATTGTTTGTTGAAGTTGTTTGCTAATAATTGAGGGTCGTTGATTAAGTTTCCATTGAAGTTTATTGCGCAATTTGGGATGGGTGGCTGTTTGTTATCCAGTGATTTTATGGTTTTCCAAAGTTTAGAGGAGTTGGTTTTATGGCTGAAAGTGTCCAGATATGAATGCCATTTTTTGGCAGCGTTGGTGCGGATTTGGATGTGGATTTTTTGGTTGAGCTCTTGTATTTGGTGTGAAAGTGGGTTAGTTTTGCGTAGATTGTCTCTTTCATTGATAAGTTTTATGGTTTCTGGAGTAAGGTTGGCTTGAAAATTGTTGTGACGACCGGCTGGTATGTTGTGTGAGGAAGCTTTGATTAATATATTTCTAAACGTTTTTTCATCTTTTTTGACTTCTGTAGGAGCTGGGATATTAAGTAATTTAGTTTCTATTTCGTTTTTGTAGTTGGTCCAATTGGCTTTGTTGAGGTTGGTGAAAGTTTTCCTGGTTTTAGGTGCTATTGTCTGATTGGTTTGAAGGCTGACGATGATTGGGAGGTGATCGGAGCTCAATGTGGTAACCGTTTTCCAGTCCGAGGAGGTAAGGAGTGAGTCTGAGATGAGGGAGATATCTGGCGATGTTGGATTCCCATTTGAAGGGATGCGTGTTGGTGTGTTTGTGTTTAGAGATGCCATGTTAGAGTTGTTGATGATGTTTGCAATGTAGTCGCCTCTGGCGTCTGTGAGGCTTGAGTGCCAGAGTTCATGGTGTGCATTGATATCTCCAAGAATGATACTATCCTGATTGTTTAGAAGATTGGCTATATTTGGCTGGTAATTAGTGGTGCAGGAGCTGGACGGTGGAATGTATAGGTTGGTGATTGAGAGGTCAGTATTGTTGAAGAGAATGTGGATACCATGCATTTCTGCATGTGGGTCGTTCTGTTGAGTGTCCAAGTTAATTTTGTAGTTGATCGAATGGTGTACAAAAAAGAGTAGACCACCTCCATTGGAATTTCTGTCTTTCCTGATAGTTGTGTAGTTGGGAATTTGTGGATCTTTGGATTTTGGTGAGAGTTTTGTTTCCTGGATGGCGGCTATGTGAATGTTGTGATTTATGAAAAAGTTTGTTAGTTCTTGTAGTTTGTTGGAGATTCCGTTGGCGTTAAATTGCAAAATATTTAAGGTAGAATTTTTGGAGTTTTTACTATGATGTGGAGGGAGCGTGCAGTTGTTACAAGAAAAATTTTGGTTGTAATGTTTTAGGCTTTGTAGGTTGCTGCATTTTAGATGCACCCAATTGTTACATTTGGTGCATTGGACACTGTTTCTATTAACAGTTTTACTACAGTTTGCACAAAAATATTGCATCTTGTTGGGGCCGGGGTTTGGATGAATGTCTCTGGAAAGAGTCATCAGTTTATTCGGCAGCCATTTTGGCCGCCGATTATAGAAAAAGAATGTGCAGTATTGCATGGGCAGTCAGCAGTGGCGGAAATCCTCCGAGTTGACTGGAAAAGAGGTAGAGCTGTTGACCATTTCCATTGCTGGATCTGGGAAGTGTCGCTGCGTGGAAGCCGCTCCGTAGACACCGCTAGGCTAGGCCGAACTGCCCTTGAGCTTTAAGAGTTACGGGAGCCACGAAATTTTGACTCTAGGGGGGGTCCATGCACCCAGATGGGTATCTGTACATCTTCCCCCCTGCTCCAAAAAAAGCTTTACTACCACCTTATTTATTTAATTAACTGTTAAAAACACGTTTTTTTTGTTTGAAAAAAAACTGATTTTTATAAACACACTTTTATACACCACACTGGGTCGGGATTAACCTTAAATTTTGGCGAATTATCTTCAATTTTTGTTAGATTTAATTGTGTATGACCATAGAAGTTCCCCTCCACCCGGATTTGTAGAATTGGGGGGAGGGGTTTTCAACCCTCTAAACAACCCTCTTTTTAGTACTGAAAGGGACCTTTACCCTGTCTAATTATGATTACTAGGGGTTTGTTTTTTTTTGCAAAATCAATTAAGTCTACGGCTGATGTTTCTCTTGTGTTAATAGTCTTGCTGTGCTACCAAGTATAAAATGTCAGTTTTCATGTCTATAATTTTTTTATTTAAGTTTCAACTCCCTTTTGAACTTGTACTTTGGTTTCATTATTGAAAAGTAAAAAAAAATATTTTTCGTCTCACTACAACAAAATAAGTCACAGACTAAAACTAAAACTGAAAGTTATAAACTAAAAGTGATTGCGTTTCATTCTGTTGGTAATAGGGTTCTGGTCATACATGGGCAAGCTGGTCCGGAGTGGGGGGGGGTTAATCCCCAAAAAAGGGGGGTTAAAATCCGAGAAACGCAAAATACCCATATCGTTTTTCGATTTTGAAGGAAAAACAGGTAAAAAACGCTAATTTTAGGTCGAAAAGCCCTTTTTATTGCATTTTTGAGCTTTTTATTGCTTAAAACATTCATTTTGACCTCAAAACCTAAGTTTGGAGGCAATTAGCAGTCATTTTAAAAACGTTTTTTTTTTCTTCATTTTTCCAAAATTGAGGGGGGAACCTTTTCTCATACCCCCCTCACTTCTGAGTGGGAGGGGGATTAAACCCCCCTTCTCAGAATTTAGGGGATTAACCCCCCAACCCCCCGTGCCCAGCCCATGTATGGTTTTGGTTGAAATTCAAAATGAGCGGCGGTCGCATTAAATATAAAATTTATATACAAATAGTGGCTGATTCTGCTGTACTAATCAAGGTTTATTTCCATACATGAAAACCGTCACTCAAGCATGGGCGGGTTCTTAACCGCGGGTAAATCACATTTCAAAAATCTAGGAGAAGGCGCTAGGACTTAGGAGGGTCGAACCCCCCTGGCTTGCTGGCTATTTAGGGGAGAGGGTCGACTCGGGGTGGAAAATTTTAAAACCCAAACGGGGGGCAGGTGGGATCCAGTGTTCAAAGCAAACTACTTTTAAAACACTTAAAGTTTAATTATTGTTATTTTATAGGATAATACTACATTTAATTGAATAAAACGCATTATTCAGGTCCTGAATAATGCATTTTATTGAATTAAACAAGCATAAAAAACGTGTACAAATACGACTTTTTGTTAAAAATTCACGTTTTTGGCAGAAAATTTAAGATAAAAATAACTAATTAAAATTTTTTTCTAGGGAGGGGGGTCAGGTTTAAAATTCTAGAGGGAGTTTAGGGGTAAAAAAATTAATAATTTTGGGGAGAGGGGTGGCCGGATTTTTTTTCCTGGGGAGTCCCCCGAAATTTCAAGGCTATGGGGGGAGGGTGGAGTGCATAGATGTTTTTGGTCGGGTCCGCTAGGGGGGTCCAGGTCCACCCCCGGGTGAAAGGCCAAAATTTTTTAGGGGGTTCAGGGAGGTCCGGCTGGACCCCCCTGGTTTTTTGGGGGGTCCGATTTTTTAGCAAAGTTTTTTTTAAAATCAATAATTTAAGTGTTTTTAGGTCTAATATTGAATTTTATATACTAAAACAGCCTATTTAGGCCTAAAAAGTGTATTTAAACACTGTTTTTAACTAAAAAAAACCGTTGCTTGACAGTAAATAAAAAAATTATACTTCTAAATTGGTCGGTAGAGGGGGTTCAGCCTCGCTGGGGGTAGTCAGGCCGAACCGCTCTCGAGCTTTGGGGGAGGGGGGCCCCTGGATTTTTTCTAAGGGGGGTCCGAAATTTCGGCTTTAGGGGGGTGGACCGTGGACCCCTCTGTCCCCCTCCCCTCAAAGAAACATCTATGCTGAGTGAACCCTACCCTACTCCCCATTTTCATTTAATATGTTTATTTTAGGGTCTTCGATCCACTTTCACACGGACGACACGTGGATATGGGGTGAGCGCCTGATCAGTCTGAATCTTCTGTCCGGTTCTGTAATGACCCTGATTCAAGAGGAGGAAAAACTTGCGCTTTTCATTCCAATGCCGCGGTATTTGTGTATTTTGTTTATATACTTATTTTAACCGATAAATTAAACATGTTCAATAAGTTTGGGCATTCATAATTTACATATACAAGTCGGAATAATAAATTTATAATTGTGGATTGTTTACGAAGTATTTTTGCTTGTTTTGCAATTTCATAGATAAACGAAGTCAAAGGTTAAAAAAATCCCTAAACGGCCGACACCCTCTCACAAAAAATATAAGTTCAATAGTAAATCGCTATAAAATTGGTTTTATGGGGTTGGATAGGGTAGCCTCGTAGGTCTGAGCTCACATCTACCCGGGTGTAAGGGTGGCATTTACCCTGGGCCGGGAAAATGTCAAAATCGGCGTAGGAGGGCATAACTTTGGAGTTAAATCTCAAAAAGCCCTCTAAATCTAAAGAGG
>JASAMX010004024.1:0-12727 GCA_030248175.1 Microlaimidae sp. YZB2_3 | reverse complement strand
TGAGTACACCGTACACCCCTTGGTTCACTATCGTATTTTTATAGGTTTGATTCAGTTTTTGGCTGGCGATTTTCACCCTGTACCCAAAAGGTTGTATTTTACCTGGTGGCTCCTTAAAAACACGTTGCCTTCTGGGTTGACTCTTAGATCCGGTATATAAACCATAAGCGAAAAATCAACCAAAAAGGCAATCGCTCAAATTAATGTTACGATTTTCATTTATTATAATTTTGTTTTTATTCCTATTTTTTATTTACTGCCAATTGCACAAACTAAATGGGATTTTTAAATAATGGCAATGAGTATTTGCCAGAACCTAGCTAACTTAAATTTGGGGGGTCCCAGTAGTAAAAACGCTAAAAATGGGGCTATTTGGGGTATAACGAAAAAATTTTCAGACATCCCCCCGTCAAATTTTTGTACCACATTGTTCCGCCAATAAAATCAATCTTTTTACTGTTTCTTCTTGTTGATACTAAACTCGAAATCTAGAGTCTAGACTTACTAAGTTATTTGTTAAAACCAAAACTATTTTTTAACTTGATTATAATATGTCAAGAATTAAAATCAGAAAATCCTACTGTTTCGTGAAAATCTTATTTTAATCTCATATTATGGTCATTCCTCACTCTAAAATTAATCACATGTAAATGAAATAAACTTATTTTTTTAAATTTCCGAAATTTCTTGTCTAAATTTTTTGTTTGTATCAAAATTAATTACAAATTTTCTAAAGTTTTTTATTTAAATTGCATATTTGCTGCGGTCAGTAAAAGGACATAAAGGGGGGCAAAATTTAAAACACAACATTATCCATTGTTTGTTGCAAACTGTTAATAGGTTTTACAAAAATATATATTAAAAGACGTCGCCTGTCATTAAATAGTTTTAGTTTTTTAAAAAGTCCCGTCCTTACACGACAAAATTGGCCTATATTAAAATCTATTGGAACAATAATTTTGTTAAAATGCTTAGAAAAGTCTTGGTACTATTCAGCAGTAAAGTTATTAAACTACATGCTTCGCAGCTCTGGAGATTTAAGGCACAAAACTTCGGAGCTTTGAACATCCGCTTTTTGAATAAGCAATATTTAACTTATTTAAGCTTAAATATGTTTTAAGTTATTCTATAAGCATTTTCAAGACTATTTTTATCGTTTTAATAAGTTTCGAAAAAATATTTACCTTACAAAAAAATTTTCATAAAATATTCTATGGATTATGGAATTACACTTGAATTATTAATGAAGGGGGTTCGTTTAGTAGACTGGCCCTTCAGGGGCCGGTCCACTAAACGTCTGTGGACTAGGTGCTATGTTACATAGCACGTTGTGTAAAATTTTTGATTAGATTTTAATTTGTGGGTTTTTCGCAAGTGACCCCTAGTTATGTGTTAATAAAATTCTACCAGGGGTTAAAGCTTTATTATTTTTTATTTTAAACAAATATAAATAAAACTTAAATAACAATAACTTAAATAAAAATAAAACTTAAATAATAATTTATCCTATTTAAACAAAGAGAGCTATAAGATTATTAGTTTTTATTTTAAACAATTAGAATAAATATAAACAAAGTTGAAATAAACAAAACTTAAATAACAATAATTTATATAACAATAACTTAAATAACAATGAAACCTAAATATTAATTTATCCCATTTAAACAAAAACTTCCATAAGATTTCTCAAAAAAACAAACATAAAACATTATAAATGATTTTAAACGATGTGCTAACATAGCACTTAGTCAACACGCGTTTAATTTCCTTCTGAACCGTGGTCCCCGATTTCCTTCTGAACAATAATAACCCTTGTCAGTTGTATACATTATAATACATATCACAATCATTTCATCACAATTTTGTCAATCATAAAGACTTTTTTAATTTCGTTCATGGATATTTTTTAACATAGGTGGTTGCTTACACACAACATATCGAAAAACAACAAAATACGGTGGCTTAAATGTTACAATTTGGCTGATGACTAAATTTTGACATATTTAACTCTGCTGATTTTATTCCTATTGTATACGTGTCTATTGTGATTAATGGACACGCATGTTTGGAGTCAGCGGATTGTTTTGAAGCTGGTTTTTGAACTTCCACACAGATAAATATCATCAATCATTAGTTTTTTTTATTTTGGGACTTTATTATAATATTAACTTCAGATCAGTATGCGTTTATATTACATGATTATCACTTTTTCTAAAATTTAAGTTCAATGAAAAATCGTATTATAAAAATCCACTCAAGGCAATTCCTGAATAATAAATAGTGTGTTGTATAATAATATTATTTCAGTGACCTTTTCCAGATTTCAGCCCGCCTAGATTGTTTTGTTTAAAAAAAGATGCGCGAAACTTTAAAAAAAACAACTGCACCTTTAGTTGTTTTAGGGGAATCACCCCAAGGGACCCAACTTCACCAAATTCTATGCATAAAAATTGTGTAATTAGAAATCTTAAAAGCGTATTTACCTTTTAGTTTTGAATTGGGTAAATTAGTAAATCAAAAGAATGATTTTAATTACATTAAAGAGTGACACTGTTTTTTTTACAATTCGAAAAACAATTATTGTTATTTTTTTTTACTGATTTTTAAAGATTATATCAAGTTCTATTTCCTAGTGAAAAACATAACCCAAAAATTTTCTTAACTATCCCGGTTTGGCTATTTATTTGTTTATTTGCCTATTTATTTATTCTTATTCATATTGTATCTAATAGTATAGTAAACGCACATTATTAAAAGGAGCACTTTTATGAATCCATTTCCTATATAGACTAGAACCAACTACTCGTTTAACACTGGGTTAATGGAGGTAAAATAAAAATAATTTTGTAGCCTTGGCACTAGAAGCCCAAATATTAAATTTGAAGTAGGTAGATTTAGTATTTAAGGAGTTGTACTCTGTGGCCGATCTTATTCGTGTAAGTGTTTTTTTAACGAAGTTTAACAACAAAATGTTTTTATACTGAAAAAATATGCCTTAACAATTTTTAACTAATCTAAAAAATTTTGAAAATATTTTGTCTCTTTATTGCGATTTTTGGGGTTCCCACCCTATCCTTCGTATGGTTTAAAAATTTGACATTGAATGCCAAATTTAGTGTTGAATTCCACTTTTTTGGACGCCTGCCCTTTATCCACATTCATTACGCGCAAAATGACTGATGGTGGTCTAGTAGAAATTTTGCCGCAAGTTTCTGCAATTGGTATAATTAATTGACTTTAATATTTTCTTAAAATAATTATTTTCATTTGAAATTAATTAAGCACTGTTGAAGAAACCATTTCACGCACATATAAAAATATTTTATTTTATTTGAAATTAAAACTACAATTTTTCCTAGTTTTACACTTTTAACTTGTTGTCTTAATTATAAATACGAAAAAAGTAAAAAACCCAAAAAAGTTATTTTTTGTCGGCATTTGTGTATTTAGGTTGTTAAACACTGGTTGGTTTTTTATGAGATTTTTTAAATGGCGTTTTGTTTAGTTACATTCTATAACTTTTTCATACAGAATTTTGTCGATTTCAAAACTGGATTAATGCCGTTTTATCATTTGTTTATAGCATTACTGTGCGTGATATTTTCAATTTTATTTTAAATTTTCTGTCGCCGTTGTTTTAAGAATATAAGTCGCTTTTCAAAAACAATTATTTTTCAAGCTTATCGTTTCCAAGTTTTCGTTGTTTTAAGCAATTATATTCAAAATGAGACAAACTTTTAAACCAAAGTTTAGAAGAATATAATGTGTCTAAATATAAAAAATTGACTTTTTCGAATATTTAAACTTTTAAAAAATTAATTAATAGGCACCTTGCACTGGAACTCGGTTTACACATGAAGTATGCAATATACATAAGCGTCACCATAATGGATAATTACCGTATCTCCTACTTATCTTTTGTAGTATGCAGATCAACCGATCGAAATTTCGCGCGCTTTCTATCGGTTGATCTGCATACTACGAAAGATAAGTAGGAGATACGGTAATTATCCATTATGGTGACGCTTATGTATATTGCATACTTTATGTATAAACCGAGTTCCAGTAGAGTTTTTTTCAATTAGGGGCTCCTTGTTCTTTTCACAAAAAGAGCTGCTCAGCAAATAAAAGACACTAAAAACGTTTAATCATAATACGAAACTAATCGTTTTATACCATACTAATGTTTTTTAAATAATAAAATTTTTTAAAGTGATAAATCCCACATTATATGTTTTGCATACTGTGTCGTTTAATTTGCATGCAGTGTGACACATTGTGTCCTTTCCGTGAAAACTCAATGTGCAAGCGTTTATAAAAGGATTATTTTTCCCCTTTCCTTGTCTGGCCTATGGTGTAATGGATAGCACGCCAGAGTCGACTTTGGAGGTTGTTACGGGTTCAATTCCTGTATCGGCCAATTTTTTCAATAAATTTGGCTGTCTAAATTTTTCAGCGCCTGATTATTTTCGCTTCTACTTTGGGTCGTCACAGCAGCATGAGTTGCGCGCAACTGAAGGCTTGTTCATACTTTGTCCAAGTGTCCAAAAGAGAAAATCCAAAA
Organism: Microlaimidae sp. YZB2_3; assembly: GCA_030248175.1. Classification (NCBI taxonomy): domain Eukaryota; kingdom Metazoa; phylum Nematoda; class Chromadorea; order Desmodorida; family Microlaimidae; species Microlaimidae sp. YZB2_3. The sequence goes on along the minus strand of JASAMX010004024.1, from coordinate 8,163 downwards.
AAAAAACACATAAATACAACGGGAAAAAATCCGAAGGACAAAATCGAATGGAAATTTTTAAACATCTTTATACTTCGCCCAAAAAACAAATCCAAAAGACTTTTGGACAAGCAAAACTTATCCTTTGGACTATTTCGGAGTACTGTCCTTTGCACGAAATATGAATGCTTTATTAAAGAAGATCAAAGGACAGTCCAAAGGGGGTAAGATTCTTAATTTAATAGAAGGGGGTAAGAAAATTAAGTTTCTTTGTTTTTCTTATCATGCAATAGCCCATTCTCGCGAAAAGGCTTTAAAAATAAATTGTTAGCGGAATAAACTTTGTAACAATGTAAGTGCGGTTGGAGGCATGGAGGCTCTTCGTCTTGAGTTTTTGGATATATAATATACCTGGCATAAATTGTAAGTCTCGTTATCTTTCCGCTAAATTGCTAATTATAAGTTGCACTTAATTTTATGGTTTTTCAGTTGTTTTTAGAAATTCTCCACTATATTTAATATACCCCATTTCTGGCAGAAAATTCTTTATAATAAAAATGCTTCAGATTTATTTAAGTTTTTTATTTTGCTTACATAAGTTGATGTAAAAATTAATAAGTACAAAATATGCTCAGCGTCTATGTTGAATTTTTATGAAATACGTAAAATATTTATTGCTGTTTTTGTTTAATTTTAAAAAAATTTTGGACTCGAGTTACAAAATTATTTTTTTTTAATTTTATAAAATAAAACATAAACATAGTATTTTCTAATTATAAAATGTCCGAAATGATAAACAAAAGTGATTTATATTTTGTGCTCAAAACTATGAATAAATATAACATTTTCTAATCCTAAAAATGTCTAAAATGATAAACAAAAGTGATTTCAATTTGTGCTTAAAATTACTTTTGTGACTGCGGTTGGCCAGAAAAGTGTCTTGAAGTGCAAGTCCCAAAAGTGTCAGGGTTTAAAAAATTCCCACAACAAAACGTGACCAAAACATATTTCTAGGTTAATTTTGACTGGGGGGATTTAGGTTTCGAGCTTTACAATAATTAAAGTAGTATTAAAAATAATAAATGACGTTTTATGGCACAAAACAACTTGTTTTTAAAATTACATCTCGATAACAATTTCTAATGAAGCATTTTAATCTATATAAAAATAAGGTTTTTAAATTCTTAAGGGTCTGGCGGTTCGAAATATAGTTTGAAATCATAAATCGCAGAAAGCAGTAAATCTAAGAAGCAAATTTTTTTGATTATAATTCGTCAACATATAATAATTTGAAATAATAACACCTTGAATTTTTTAAAAAATAAGTGGTTTAATATTTTTTTGTAAAAATTTTCATTTTATTTTTTTAATTGAAACAATTAGGGCAACTGAATTAAATTCGGCCAACCTTAATTTCGGCCACCGGCTGTTATTTTTGCTATGCACATAGTTATGAAATGATCTGCGTATGGCTATATATAAATGACATGGAGATCTCTCCAGCCTCGCGCCGTTTATTTAAAAATTTACACAAAAATAACAGCGGATGGGTGACCAAAATTAAGATCTGACCGACTTTAAGTCAGTAAACAGAAAATACTAAAGAAAATTAAATTGCGATCATTTTCGTTAATAAAATCTGAAATAGCAGAATGTGAAATAATTAGTACAATATAAATTTAAAAATAGTACTTAATTTAAAATTCTAAGGTTTTTCAACTATCAGTAATGTCTGAGCCATTCCAGATAAAAATGATTCCAAATGATTTCGCAACGATTCTTCAAAGTAAAAAATTGTTTATTAAAGGACCAAAAGTATTTATAGTTTTTAGTCTCAGCGTAAATTTGACGTTTGAACATCCTTAAGTCAATTTAACCGGACCTCGATGAATATGTTGTATTGAAACAATTATTTAACAACAAAGTAATATAAATTTTGAGTAAAAACAGTGTAATATGGAAATTAAACAATCTAATTTTAACAATATTTATCAAATTACTTAATTTAGAACAAAACATGCAATTTTTTAACGACTAAAGTTGCCAATTTGTTCTAAAATTCTCAATTTACATAACGTTGGAACACAAAAATTGAAGCGCAAGCTGGGGCCTATTTCATAAAAATTGCTTGTAAAAACTTACAAATGTAAATTAATAAACGCATAGTTTTCCTTTGTTTTTTAAATAAAAAAAGTAAATTAATAAAATTGCGTTCAGAATGTAAAACATTTTAAATTTATAAATTCCGTAAATTCTACAGTTATGTATTCTACAGTTATTTTTATATAATAGAATAAGAAGAAATTAAATGCGTTTATTAATTTAAGGTGGAACACTACAGAAAAAACCGCACAAACTTTGTACAGTCGCTATTCATTACAGCTGTAACCAAATTTTATAAACTACATACTGTATTAATCTTCATGTCCTGAACATCATTTTTTATATTTTGATGAAACATGAAAATTAAAAATAAGCTGTGGGAATGGTCCACAAAGGGGATTCCGACGAATCGCAGGTTTTTTCACAAAATGACATATAAAATTTTTTTGTGCGTGTCGATTTTAAAAATTTTGTGAAGAAGACGAGTAGATAAAACTGTCCTGTTGTTTTCAGCAAAATCGTATAATAATAATCCGAGAAAACCCGACATTTTGAAGAGTTTTTTGAGAATATTTTATTAACTTTGGAGCCTAATTTCTCAGTAAATCTTTATACGATTTTTAAATAAACAACGCCAATATTTCTAACTCGTTGAGTTTTCCGTTTTGATATATAGTTTGTTAAAATCGGTTTGTAAACAAATTTGATTTGACGTCGGGAAACTACAGTTTTTAATTTAACAAGGAAACTGTCGTAGTTTTTAACAAGGAAACTGAGACCGGATATATTGTTTAGCCGAGTGGGCTACATTTTGAAACGTTCGTTTAAAAGTAGTTTTTAACAACGAAACTGAGACGGAGCAGTAGCCGAGTGGTTAGAGCTTTAGGTTCGAATCTCCCTGGAAGTTAATTTTAACACCAAAAAATGGTTTTTTTTTAATTTTAACTTTTTAATTAAAAAAGTGTATATTATTCAATACTGTATTCAACCCCGAGTACGTGCTTTGAGGTGGTTTTGAAGTAAAATCGGGGTAGAATCAGAGTGCCCCCCCTCTAGGGGGGTCGCAACCCCCCTAGCGCCCCCTCGGGGGTCAAATCAAAAAACGAAGTTCGGATTCGTAATCAGGACCCCCGAAAACCCCCGAGTGGTTGTTTTTGGAAAAATCAAAGAAATTTTCGGAAACGTAGTGTTCTACCTTTATCACAAAGATCTTTGAAATAGGCCCTTGGACCTAAAACTCTGCGTTCCAAATCGTTTGGGTGACGGGGTGATTTAGCCCCGCGGCGCCGCGCCAACCATTATTAGAGAGCGTATGTAAATTATGAAATTCAGAACTTTCTTCTTCTTCTTCTTCTTCTTGTTCTTCTTCTCCTTCTCCTTCTCTTTCTCCTTCTCCTTCTCCTTCTCCTTCTTCTTCTTCTTCTTCTTCTTCTTCTTCTTCTTCTTCTTCTTCTTCTTCTTATTTTTCTTCTTCTTCTTCTGCTTTTTTTTTATTACTATTAATATTCCAACGCTCAATGCTTAAAATCGATATTCCTTCTTCGTTACTGATTGATCAAAAATAAACATGAGCTCATTGGAAGGAAGAAAGAATTACGCAAGTTTCTTATGAAGCACTTTTTTATTTAGGTCCTTGTTATCGATTTATTGATCAAAATAAAAAATTGACAAATAAAAAAGCCCAACCGCACAATAACAGCGCTTTGGCAACAATAAAGATTGTGAGCAGACAACGGACAGCTCCTTGTAGAAACTGCACTATTTATTGATTCACAAAACTTTTTCCCAACAATAAACAACTACAATATAAATTTTTTATGCAATCCAAAACGCAAAAAATAAACTGTCATTTTTAGTTACAAAACAAAATTTATCATTTCAAATAGTAATTTTAACTTTTTAAAGCTTAAAATCGAGGTCTTTAGGTTGGAATTAACATAAAACACGTTTTTTGTCGCCATTTGTAAAGTGAAATTTTAAACTACTTTTTGTGACGCATTGGGATCTGTACCGTATCTAAAATAAAGAAAACACGTTTTGTTTTTATAATAATAATAAATATAATGCAACAAAATGCCCTAGTGTTTTATGTGCGAAGTATAAACATTTGGAATTATAGACATTTTTTATGAAAATATATAAAAATGTAATTTTTTTCTTCTTGTTTTATTTTAAAGTTAAGTTTTTAATGTATGCTAATAATAATCAAATATATTGTAATATAAATTAACTTTCAGATATTTTTTATTTCATATTAAATTTTGAGATATCAAATTATGCGCCATAGCTTTAAAATATGTAAGTACTACCACCACTTATACCTAATTTTTTTCATGTATCCATTTTGGTTCCATATTCTGGTTCTGTTCTAAGGACCCTTCCGTGAAATGTTATAGTGTATATTTTAAAAATATTTGTTTTTAGAATTTTGAGATCAACTGCGGCTTTCCTAAATGTTTATTACATTGCTTTATTTGGATGCTTTTAATTTGACTAGTTTTTAATATAACATGTTTCTGACCGTCTAACACCTGAAAAACTTCCAGATAATCGTTTGATTTCTGTCATTTTAAATTAGATAGATTTTTAGCGGTTCTTCTGATGTGATTTTAACAGGTAACTTTGGTCATTGCCTTGAATACCATAAGTTATGGAGACACGCCTGTTTATATAAATAAATGATTCTTTTTTTTTCCAATTTTTTTCTTGCAAAAAAAATCTCCAATTTTTTTCCAATTTTTTTTGTTTTTGTTGTACCACAAAAATTGTTTTTAGTTTTTAACAATTTAAAAATTATTTTTTATTATCTGGGGTCTATTTCATGAAGATCTTTGTAATTGTAAATTAATAAACGAATTTAATTTCTTCTAATTTTATTTATTAAAGTTAATTTAAAAAATACGTACATAACTGTGGAATTTTCAGAATTTATAAATTTGTAATTTTTTAGATTATGAACGCAATTTTATTATATATGCTTTTTAATTAAAAATACAAAAAAAATATGCGTTTGTAATAATTTACAGATGTAAAGTAATTAAGATATTTCTTATGAAATAGGCTTCTGATTGACGTCGATTTGTTTGAGGACATGATCAGACGAATTAAAATTGTGCGGTTATGACGTTTTAAAAAGCGCATTGGAACGCAGAATTTTTTTTAATTTCCGCTTTTTTACAAAATAAACAAAAATTAAACTTTAGGCTTTAAAACATTTTTTGTTACAAATTCATTAATTTGATAAATAACTGTTAAAAAAGGTATTGAATCTTTAATAATAAACCGTTCCTGCTAAAAATTTACAATTACAATTGTTTCATTGCTAAACAGTTCATCAATACTGCTAATTATCAAGGTCAGTTAGGTTTGATTTGCCCATAAATAAATTTAAAGTCTATTTAAACGCTTTAATCAGTCGATAAACAATTATTTTGCGTCCTGAATTTCAGTATAACTTTAGTTTTGGTCGTATGACAAAAATTTTCAAATGGAGGAAGACCGAGCAACAAATTGAGATTTAGTTCGACGCTTAGATTATACCTCTTTGTCACCCCGGTTCACTATAACTAAAGGCTGGTTTATACTTATGTAAAAACGCCCTTTGGACAAAGTCCAATGGACGTTTTTACTAACGTTGTGTTTACATACGTTTTTACATACGCTGTGTTTGTCTTTTGGACTTTGTCCAAAGGACATTTTAACATAAGTATGAACCAGCCTTAAAAGTTAGATATTTATCAAAGCAATTTTTATTTAACGCAATTTTTATGAAAATTATGTGCAAAAATATAGTTTTCCTTATTTCAAAGTTTATTCTAAAAATCCAATAGTATCTCAACCACAGCATTGCGAGCCTATCACGGTCGCAACAAACAAACAAATATTAGAAAACCTGGTTTAATAAAGATTGTTCAAAGGTTTATCAAAACTAATGTGACGGGGAACATCCCTTCCTGAAGTGATGACTCAAAACTGCTGGCGAGTATAAGAGATGCCATAAAGTAAATCACAAACAGCCCGTATGGTGCAGTGGTAGCGCGACGGACTGAAATGAACAGGCCTGGAATTCAAGAGAGGAGACCTGGGTTTAAATCCCGGTAAGGCAATTTTCTCTGTCTCAAAAAAATCGTCATCTTATCTCGCCTCCAGTTATGGATCGTCACAAGTGGTACCCGTCTGCACCTTGGATATAAAGCATGCCAACGGGGTGCTAAGGTGAGCGGTTTGAACCTAGAATAGCGATTTAAGAAGCTTGCTGAGAGCAGCTTTTTCTTGAAGGAAAGGTGTGACGTGGAACTTCCCTTCATGAAGTCATCACTCAGAAATACTGGCGAGTATAAGAGACGCCATAAAGTAAATCACAAACAGCCCATATGGTGCAGTGGTAGCGCGCCGGAATGAGATAAACAGGCCTGAAATTTAAAGAAACGAGACCTGGGTTTGAATCCCAGTATGGGTAATTTTCTCGCTGTTTCAAAAAAAATCGTCATCTTATCTCACCTCCCTCCAGTTATGGTCGTCACACTAAGCAGCACTAAAAAGACTATACTTTTAAAAATGTTTATGAGGTAGCTGAATCTTGTTGTTCCGATAAGACATTCATTTTGAAACCACTCTTTTACAAAAATTGTTTTTTAGAATTTTCTAAAGTATCGGGGTACTCTTTCCACTTTATATATATATCGCTTTTCTCAGTTTCACTATTAATTTTTTTAAAACCAACTAAAATAATAGAACTTTGTACAATATCAATTAATTATCAAAAACTTCAGTTTTAAATTTTGTTCTGTATCAACAAAAGTAGTAAATCAATAGATGAATGAATAAATAAAACATGAAATTATTTTTGGTTTGGTTTTCATTTTTTATTTTTTTATGTGTTTAAAGCCTTTTTATAACTCACAAACCACGCTTAATTTGTCTTGTTCCATATAGTTCGTTCTTATTGAAAGCAAAAATTTTGATAAAACACATCAAAAACCAAATATCAACTGCAAATAGTGTAAAACTAAATTGGGGACAATTCGCTCCCTACAATTCGCTCCCGGGACAATTCGCTCCCGGGACAATTCGCTCCCGGGACGATTCGCTCCCTGGACTTTCTCGGGATTCCCGGGAAAGCGAATTTTCTCGGGAGCGAATTTTCCCGGGAGCGAATTGTCCCGGGAGCGAATTGCAGGGAGCGAATTGTCCAGTTGCCTGTAAAACCAGGTAAACATATTTCTTAAAATGGCTGTACTTATTTGACAGATTTTGGAATTAATGAAATCTGAAAAATTAAGCTGTTTGGTGCATTAAGTTTGCTATATCAATATTTTTTCAGTAGAGTGGCTTATTTTGAATTACAGTGTCTCTGAAGCAGAAAATTCAGAGCTGTCAAAACATTTCCAGAACTTGAAACTGCGAACATGAGAACTTAAAACCAAAAGTAAAAAAATGGTTTGGAAAGAGGCTTAAGCTCAAGTGTAGGTTTAAAAGCGATTTTAAATTCTTTTAGCTTTGAAACACCAAAATTTTTTCGTTAATTTTTTATGTAATACACTTTTTTTTCATTTTAATTTCGATATAAGTGTGACCTGATATTTCAGTTGGTTTTAAAAAAGCAAAAAAATACCCCCCAAAAGTATACTGCATCTTTAACAGGCTTTGTTATCAATAAATATTTTCAAATCTAATAAAAAACAAAAACAAACTTTGAAAAAAATTCCAACTGTTTTTTCGTATTCAAGACCTTCTTTTTGGGTTGGCAAAGGTAAAATCTAGGGATGCCATTTTTAGAAGTTTTTCTCGTGCTTCGTTCCGCTCAGTGCTCTCAATTGTTCCTCTCTTTTGTTTATAACATTAAAATTTAAAAAAAACAGCAATTGTTCAAGTGTTTGTTTTAACTTTTTTTGCGAATTGCTTAATTTTACAATGAAGTGTAAATTCTAAATGTTATTTGTATTTACATGATAAAAACACTTTTTTAATGTTTAATTTGTCTTCGCTTCGAAATTTTTGGTAGACACCACCCATTTTTGGCTTTGAAAACTTCAAAGGTTCTGACTTCTCAGATGTCATTTTTAATTTTTTTTCGCATTG
>JASAMX010004023.1:0-12095 GCA_030248175.1 Microlaimidae sp. YZB2_3 | reverse complement strand
TAAGGTCTTCATTCAGTTACATTGTGCTCATGAAGGGGTTTCACTTATGATTGGAAAACAGCACCAAATAATTTGTGTAGAAATTGATCCAAAATTTTCTGAAGTCGAGTTAACAGCTTGTGATGTGGTCTTAAAAGACTTGAAAATTCGAACTATATGTTTGTATAGGCGCCCACAAACATCTAGAAAAGAAGATGAGAATAATTTTGAGCTTCTTTAAACATTTAGTTTACAATTTTGATGGCAGTGTAATACTTACTGGGGATTTTAATTATCCTGGTATACAATCAGATAAAAAAAGAATTGTGATCTCAGTTTAACCAAAATGAATACAATTGGTATATTTTGTTTAGTGAATCAGGTCTAACACAATTATTTTCAAGAATCCCTGTACAGAGGTGATAACTATTTGGACTTAGTTTTTACCACTGATGTTGATGTTTTTAACTGCGTAAACATAGCTCCTAATTTTCTAAACTCTGACCACTCTTCAATAATGTTTGCTCTTAATACCTATGTTAAACCTCAGTTCATTAGAAATTTATCTTTTAGTGCTAGCGTCCACTCATTAAAAGTCTCCAACTGCTGTGTTATTGTAGAACTTTTTGCCTTAAAACCATGTTGAAACCTTGACAAAATGATATGGATAAAGACAAACAGTTCTTCTTTAGACTTTAGACTTCCTTTCTACAAAGTTTCATTCATTTAATTAGGTTATGTAAACATTAAGTTTTTATGATTTTAAGCTCACAATTGTTTTTTCATAAAGGTCAAATGATTAAAATTCATTTTCGTTCAATTATTGTGTTGTAAGTTGACCGTACCAGAGCAGAGAGCGTATGTATGTCAACGGCGCCAGGAAGAAATACATTCTGCATAATATTTTTGGACACACTTTTAAACTCATAAAAACGAAATCTATGTTTTCCCAAGCCTAATCAAAATCTGAAATAATGCAAAAACATTAAAAACCTTAAAAAAACCTTAAAAGTTTTCGAAAATGCTGAATATAATACTGCCCAAATAAAATATTTTTTCCGGAGATATTTTGCAGGAGGTAATTTTTCCGGACTCACTGCCTGTCAACAGTGTAGCTTTTGATGCATATTCGACTAAGCTCTTTCTGGGCGTTCAAACTTTTAAACAAAAAACAAACTTATTAATCTTGGGTATACCCGGGGTATACCCTGGGTATGTGTATCCAGGAGTTATTCCCGAGTGCATAAAGTAAGGTATGCCCGGATAAGCCCCTGGATAAACTACGGTATATTCCGGGATATACCCTAGTTTATCCGGGAATACCGTAGTTTATCGGGGAATAATACCCGGATACACATACCCGCAGTATACCCCGGGTATATCCCGCTTTGTGAATTCCGGCATGATGGTTTTCCAATGGGAACAAGTAAGATTTTCTTGTTAAAAAAGATTAGCGCAATGTGTAGTCTTTTTGCTAAAAAAAAACTTAACATAGTACTTCTTGTAATTTTTTATTTTTAATTCTGACAGTTATTGTTGGGTTTGGGTCGGAAACAAATAAGTAGGGAAAAGCATACGATCGTTATGTCTTTTGTCAATTTAGATTTAAAAATACTTTAAGCATTTGTATTAGATGCCTATATTTTTGATAAAAATGAATTGCATAAAAAACAGATATATATCGCTAAAAAAGGTTGTTTTGTTTGCACGTTATGTTATTCGTAATCAAATTGTTGCACGGATTGGGTTACTTAATTGAAATCGGTTAAACTAGGTTCTTATATTTAGTTTTCATGTAGCCATTTAGAAATACTAATTTTTTTTCTATTTTGTAAAAGTTTTGTACAAATATAATTAGTTTCCTTTCTTGTATTGCACAGTGACAGCAAAATATATCAGTGGCGTAGCTAGGATTTAATTTCGGATGGGGGGCGGTCTGGGGGGGAGGAGCAAAATGTGCCATGAAAGCGGCGCGAGACGTCGCCGCCTTCGCCGCCGCCTGCGCCGCGTAGCGGCGCCAGACAACGCAAAGCGTCCGCTGGGGGTTCTGAATTTTTTTAAATAATCTACTAAAATTTGCTTAAAAATCTTCCCCTGGTGATCGCGTGAACATACATTCTACTTTTGTTTTTTTACCTTATTTTTATACAATTTTGTCTAAACTTCTAAATTAATCTGACGAGTGATGACGTCTTTAAATTTTGCGCATGATTATGGTTGTTTTATAATAACAAAAAATATTACTGCTAATATTAGCTTTACTTTATATAAATCTGACCTTCCTGCGTAGCGGGTAAAATTTTTATATTAATTTATAGTTTTGGAATGCAATCAGATTTGTATTAAATTTTTATAACACAATATTCGAAAAATAAAAAAATGAAACCTACCCAAAATGACACGCTTCGCCAAGAAAGGGGGAGATGGAGAGAGGTGGACTACTCTACAAGTATAAAAACCGTTGTTAAGGAGTTTAAAACAGCCCTTATCAAACCTATATATCTCATTTCATAGTATAGGAGTTTTAACGTGTATTATAGTGTTACCATTCAATATCTAAGGCAAAAGCATATGTCTTACCTGTATTGAATGGTACAATCGATCGAAATTAAAATACTAACATAAATCAATAATGTAGACTTTCCAATGTAGACAAATATTGGGACAGATATTGACAATCTAAATCAATAATGTAGACAAAAATTTTAGTTTTTTTTAATATTTTAATGCTTTTGGAACGCATCAGGACTGCTTCTAAAATTATTTTTAAAAAAATTTTTTCTCCCAAAATTCAAAAACGTAGAGATACCCCCTTACAAAGAAATCCAGCTTTGCCGGATTTCGGGAGGGGGCGCCCCCTGGCTGCGCCACTTAAGTATATAATATTATAAAAAATGTGCGACTCCTATATCTTATTTTATTTAAAATTAATACAGCTTATGCCATTATAATGACAGACCTGTGCACGGTCTGAAAATGCCCCCCCCCCTTGTTTTAGTGGAGTATTTGCCCCCACCCCCCGTTTTATTGCCCCCCTTACAAAAAATGAAAAAGTACCCCAAAAAATACGCCGCCATTTTTGAGCTATGATGACGCCATCATCGCGAATTTTTTGCAGTTTTTAGCCTATTTCAATGTATTTTAAGCCATTTTAGACCTATTTTTACCTTATTTCCGCTTTTTTTTCCCTTTTCCCTTCTTTTTTTCTCCTTTTTTTCTCGTTTTTTTATTTCCCCCTGCTTGTCCCCCCCGTTTTATTGCCCCCCCCGTTTTCAAAAAAGTTGCCCCCCCGTGCCCCCCGTTTTGGAATTGCCCCCCCCCCCCCGTTTTAACCCCGGGGGGGGGGCAGTGCACAGGTCTGTAATGACATAACATAATTATAACGATATAACGCAAAGTTCCGTGGAACGAGAGTGCGAATATAATAGCAGAACATAACCATTCATGGGCACGTTGGTCCCGACTGGGGAGGAGGGGGGCATAGGTAAGAAAGGGGGGATTAAATAAAAAGCGATAATTATTTATTGAATAAATATCGCTTTTTATTCAATAAAATGTAATATTATCTTATAAAAAACTATTAATAAACATTTAATGGTTTAAAAGTATTTTGTTTCGGAAATTGGACCCCACCTGACCCCCCTCTAGGTTTTAAAATCTTTCACCCCGGGTGGACTCCCCCTAGAAAGCTAGAGGGGTTCGACCCCTAGGACCCCGCTCCTAGATTTTGAAATCTCATTTACCCGGGGTAAACACTCCCCTCCCCTAGCTTTTTAACCGTGTTCTTCTATGCCTGCAACCACCGTGCCCATGTGCATGCATGGGCCCGGAAGGGGGAGGGGTTGGGGGGTTAACCCCCCAAATTCTGAGAAGGGGGCTTTAAACCCCCCCCCCTCACTCAGAAGTGGGGGGGGGTGGGGAGAAAAAGTTAACCCCTCCAATTTTGGAAAAATGAAGAAAAAAATGTCTTTAAAATGACTTCTATCTGCTCCAAACTTAAGTTTTGAGGTCAAAATGAATGTTTTTTAAGCATAAAAAAGGTCAAAAATGCAATAAAAAGAGCTTTTTGACCTAAAATTAGCGTTTTTTTTACCTATTTTTTCTTTAAAATCGAAAAACGATGGGTAAAATGCACTTGCCAACTTGACGGACCAACTTGCCCATGTATGCCCATGTGTGTTATATAGCTTTCCCCTGATGATAATAGTAAATACATTCTAAAAATAACGTTTTTTTTCAGAATCAACTGTATATTATGTGAATGTAAAATATAAATACGAAATGAAATTAAAATAATATTAAAACGAAACAGAATATAAATTAGAATAATTTACTAAAATATGGGAAGCAAAGAAACTGAGCGTCTTCGCAAAAATATATCAGATCAGGTTGAACGTCTTGTACAACAATTGGCTGAAATAGAAGAATATAAGTAAGTTATCAGCAAATCTTTTTTATTGAACGTGTTACATGGTTTTCTTAAGGATCGAGTCGTATTTTGTTGATTAATTTCGTCGCCGTTGTGACAATATGACCGATAGTTACCACCATAGGTGTTTTGGTAGGTTTAACATCAGGGAGGTCCACCCCAGGGTGGAGGCCGAAATTTTTTAGGGGGGGCCAGGGGGGGAGGGGGTCCGGACCCCCCCTCTTGGCTTTTTAAGGGGGGTGGACCCCGGGTGGGGGGTGTCAGAATTTAGGGGGGGTCAGGGGGGTTCAATTTTTAGCAAAATTTTTTTAACTCAATAATTTAAGTGTTTTCAGGTCTAATATGGAATTTTATGTATTCAAAACAGCCTATTTAGGCCTAAAAAGTGTATTTAAACACTGTTTTTAACTAAAAAACCATATTTTGGACAGTAAATAAAAAAATATACTTCCAAATTGGTCGGGGGGGGGGGGGAGGGGGGTCAGCCTGGCTAGGGGGGGTCAGGCCGGACCGCTCTTGGGGGTTTGGAGGGAGGGGGGCCCCTGAATTTTTTTCTCGGGGGGGGGGGGGTCCAAAATTTTGGCTCTAGGGGGGGGGGGGTGCACCCCTCTGTCCCCCCCCAAAAAAAACACCTATGGTTACCACCCTACACATGTTCTGTTCTGACTATTTTTATATTCAAAAATTTGAAATCACATATCAACGGAAAAGTTAAGCCTTTTTTCAGCGCCGCCACCGGAATTAGGAAAAACTTATAACGTGAATTAAAATAAAATCTTTTTTTAAAATAATAAAAAATGGTAATTTGAAAAACGATAATAAAACAGATTTTTTTACAATTATAGTTGTTGTTGTTAATAGCCGGGGCAGCAAGTAATCAAGCCTTCTAAGAACCTGACCGCACCCACTAATCTTTCCCATAGATCTTCTGTTTTGAGTGTCGTTGGATCATGTTGAGGGCATATAAAAAGGTGTTTGACGTCATGAGGATGAGGTTTGCCCCTGCAGTGGGGGCATTCGTTTTTAATGGAGTTGTTGATTCTGGATTTGAACGAGTTGAGGCGGTGGCAATGTCCGGATCTAAGTTGTGCCAGGAGGGTTCTTGACTTCCTGGGGAGTTGTTGTTCGCTTATGTTGATTGGTGGCGGTTTTCTTTTTAATAGTGCGTTAGGTTGGAGTTGCGAAATGTTTTCTTTGACGAAATATGAGTGGATGTTTGATTGGATGGTTTTTTCTGTAAGCATATGGTTGTAGAAACTTTTGGCTGTTGGTCCAAGTTTTGATTGGAGGGTATGTTTCATCTCTCTTGGTCTATGGTCATTGGCTGCGATTCCGTTAGATAGATGTGTTGACTGCATGGTTTTTGCTAAAAATTGTGTTGAAAGAAGGCTGGTGTGGCTTTAGAATAGTTAGAATTATAGGCTTTAATTAAATATAATTGAACTAAAATTTTCTTGAAGAGAAGAGGGGGGGGGGTCAGTTTTTAAATTCTAGAGGGGGAATCATAAGTTAAAATTAAATTTGAGAGATTTAAATTTTGGAAGTGGGGACGAAATTTAAAGGCTAGGGAGATGCCCCCTCCCCCATATCCCATACCCGTTCTTTCTTACCTATGATGGCCGGAGTCAGGGGAAGGAAAAAGGGAACGTAAAACCCGCTTTTCTCACCCAAATTTTAGGTTTACGTAAGATCTATATCAAACACCAGCACAATTTTTCAATAAAAACAGCATTTTTGTACACTTTTTATACCAAAACAACATTTTTACAAAATTCAATATTATATTAGTCACTCCTATAATACTTTATGTAATTTAAATAATTGTTTGTACACTGAACGCTTTTTGACCCCTCTGGATTTCAAATTGGACACCCGAGGTTTTAAAAATTCAGTAGAATCAAAATCATACATAGTTTCTGGAGGTTTAAGGCTGAAAGGTAACCCCCCTTCTCCCATCACCACACCTAGCTTACTTGGGCATTCTTCAAGTATAACCCAATTTTCCGGTCACCGGAAAGATGGATTGTTTAAAGCTGTTATTTTTTAGGTAAATTATCGTGATAAAACTCACGAATAACGTTTATCGTGGACTTTAGACCTTAATTTCCCTAAGCAACCTAAGCAAAACCTTAAAATCAAGCTAAATTTAATGTTTTGTTTGATTTTCAGGTTTTGCTTAGGTTGCTTAGGAAAACTAAGGCCTATAGTCCAGGATTCAGGTTGTTTATGAGTTTTATCATGATATTTTTTAAAATTTATCACTTTGTCTAAGATTTATTAAAAAAATAATATTAATTTAATGGGTTGTTTTTGAAAAATAACGGTTTTAAAATAAGTAGTTCGTCCATTTTTAAAGTAGTCCATCCTGTATTTTCTTTCCGGTGACCGGAAAATTGGGTTATACTTGAAGAATGCCCTTACTTGGCCATGTGTGCGCCGAACCCCCTCCTAGCAAGTTATCCTCGGTCTCCTTTGCCCACCACACTGTCTGTCGAAAGGTAAATTTTGATAGGTAGTTAAGCAGACCTGTGCACTGCCCCCCCCCGGGGTTAAAACGGGGGGGGGGCAATTCCAAAACGGGGGGGGGGCACGGGGGGCAACTTTTTTGAAACGGGGGGGGGGGGGGGGGGATAAAAACGGGGGGGCAAGCAGGGGGGAAAGAAAAAAAAGAGAAAAAAAGAAGGGAAAAGGGAAAAAAGGGACAAAAAAAAGCGGAAATAAGGTAAAAATAGGTCTAAAATGGCTTAAAATACATTGAAATAGGCGAAAAACTGCAAAAAATTCGCGATGATGGGCGCTCATCATAGGTCAAAAATGGCGTCATATTTTTAGGGGACTTTTTCATTTTTTGGCGGGGGGGGCAATAAAACGGGGGGGGGCAAATCCTCCAATAAAACGGGGGGGGGCATTTTCAGACCGTGCACAGGTCTGGTTAAGCATAATAAATTTTATAATTAATTAGGAATGACTATGAACAAGAAGAATACGAAGAAATGAAAAAAGAAACTAAACAGCAATTGGAAGAGTTCAGTCAATCTTTAAGCAAAATTAGTAGCGGTGACATGACTTTGATCGACGATTTTAGCGCACTTAGAATGGTAAGTGTAATTTTATTTTATTAGTAATTAAATTAAGATAAAAATTTGTTTTTCTGTTTCTTTACTTTGTAAATTTATCTATTTTCTAAAGATTTAAAAAAAACCACCGAATTGTGCTGAAAATTTAGTTAAATCTTTAATCAGATTTTAACAATCGTAAACATTTTAAAGTTTTTGGTTATAGCCATTATCTATCTTAACAATTTAGGCTATACAAGCTGCTATAAGTGAAGCTTTTCGAACTCCTGAAATAATAAGTTTGTTTGCAAAAAAGCAGCCAGCTCAAATAAGGCTACGATTGCAAGAGGTAAATTTATAATTTTTTTTTTCAAATTAAAAAAAACACGCAAGATTTAGAATTTAAAAAGCAGAGCATAATATAAGAAGGACGGCCTACAGACTTCTCAAATTGTTGGGTTAACAATTTTCCAATTTAACTATTGAAATGCTAAAAAAACTTTACATAATAATAATAATATTTAATTAGTTCCTAACCGCCCGAGTTATTTAATTTTAAGTACGGTAATAGTTTATTTTTGAAATTATATGAGCAAATCTGGAGTTTTTCTAGTAAAGTCAGTTGTAAAACTCTGTGGAATCTTGAAAGGTACCGCTACATATCGTCGTTACTCTGACACAAAGAGTCACAATTAGCATAAAATCAACGTGACTCTGACTTATTTTGTTTAGATTAATTCTATATTAAAAGATAAAAAGAGTCACAGTTACGAGTATTTTATAAAAATTTCGACTCATTTTGTCATGTAACGGCGATATCGTCGTTACTCTGACACAAAGAGTCACAATCAGCATAACATGAATGTCATTCTGACTCCTTTTGTTTGGATTATTTGTGTGTTAAAATATAAAAAAAAGTCACAGTTATAAGCATTTTATGATTGTTCTGACTCATCGTGTAACGAGTAACGACGATATGATATATTTTGCGTGCTCGCTTAAATTTTTGGCAGGCGCGTATATAGGATTTTGCTGAGAGGGGGGCGGTCTGCCAATGTCTCGGTGGGGGTTACGGCGCGAATGCCCTAACTGCGCCGCAAAGCCGACGTTTCGCGTTGGCCGGGAGGGGGGTCTGGAGGGTGTTCCCCCAGCCGCCGGAGGCGACAATTGTTTAAATTATGCACTTTAAAACTGCTCAAAAATTGTCTTCAGCGATTCATTTGGTCATAGTTTTACTTTTGTTTCTATAACCTAAGTCCTGCAAAAATGTTTGTTTGCAAAAATGTTTTGTTAGAATAGCAGCACCAAGGCGACACAGAGGGTCGGCCAGGGGGCTTGGGCGTGTCCCCCAGCCACCGGAGGCAAAAATTTTCGGAAATATGTACTAAAAAATGCTTAAAAATTGTGTCCAGCGATTCATATGGGCATAGTTTTACTTCGGTTTTTATAATCTAATTCCTGAACAATTTTTTTATGACAGCTTTAAATTAGTATGATCGTAAAAATTTTGTACTATATATATATCCCAATAAGGTTGTTTCTTAATTCTATTAAGAATCAACCTGATATATATATATATATATATAAATAATTGGCTAAATTTTTAAAAAAATATGCGTGACTGCAAGAGGTTTGTAACTTATGAGCAAAAAGTGCGGTTAAACAAAAATTAAAAAAAATACAATGCATGTTTCACCTTTCCGTGAAACGGGGAAAATTTTTACATTGTTTAATTTTATGCATTTAAGATGCACTACATTTTTACAACCTTAAAATAATAAAGTAATGGAGGGACCTTACAAAAAAAGGGGCAGCCGCCCCCCCCCCCGCCCCTTTTCGATATACGCTACTGCTTACCGGGTACATAAGTTTTTCTTACTTTTAACCACCGATAAAGTTTAGTCCATTAGGTAATGTTTGGCGGTTACAATCAAACATGCAGTACACGAGTGCCATGCGCACATAACTGATTACATGCATAGATGAACAAGTGGGGTTAGGGTGGGGTCCACAAGGGGCGTAACCAGAGGGGGCAGGGGGGCGTCCGCCCCCCCTACCCCCGAAATGATCGGACGAAAAGGGAAAAATAAGGATAGTAGTTGGGCAGAGGGGGGCGGCGGGCGCCGCCCCCCCCCCCTAAAATGGTCGCCAGATAGTAAAATTTGGGGGTTTTCAGAGGACAAAAATTCAAAATTTTCTAACGCCTCGCTAACTGCTCGGCGCTAACTTTTAAAATAGTTTTGGTACCACAACTGACCCCCCAAAAAGCAAAAAAATTTTCCGCGTCGCTTCGCTCAGCGGTTAAGTTCCATACTATGCGTATGCATATTTCTTGCCAATGTTATTGAAAAAAGTACAAAATTTTAATAAACAATAAGTACTACACGTCAAGCAAACAAACAGTCATATTATTTGGTTGAATTGTATATATATATCTTTCCCCCTCTGAAAATTTCTAGCCGCAACAATGGCTTGGTATTTTTTTCATATAGGTACCCTAAAAAACACGGAGATGCTGCTCATCTGATTTGGTTTACAGTGTGGTTGTAGCCATGGGGTTTTTAAGGTCTCTAAATTATTTTTTTGTAAAATTCAGGCCCTGCTAATGTAATTTTTAACAAAAAAAACATGTTATTACTACTGCTAAAAACATTGGATAATACGTTATTTAGGTCAAAAATAGTGTATTATATAGCTTTATTTACGTTTATCCCTGATTTTTTAACCTTTTCAAAAATTATGGGGGGCTCCGCGTCCGCCGCCGCCCCCTCCCCAAAATTTCCCCTGAATTTTTTTTGTACTGAAATTCGCCCCCCCCCCCAAAAAAAAATTGAAACCCTGAGTACGTCCCTGGGTCCACCCGCACCCCCTAGCCTCGAAATTTCGCCAGTAAACACCCTTCTAGCTTCGGTGACCGTGTTCATCTATGATTACATGAGCAAAAGAGCCCAACCAGCCTTAAACTAGTATACCTCAAATACCCCATTTTTAGCGTTTTTAGTACTGGGACCCCCAGATTTTAGGGAGGGGGTATCCGGGGTACCCCAAAATTTTAGGGGGTGTCGGCTATAATTGGGATTTGGGGGAGGGGTATAACCCTCCAACCCCCTGCCCACCTCCCCTCCTCCCACCAAAGCTCGAGAGCGGTCCGGCCTGAACCACCCTAGCGAGGCTGGACCTTCTCCCCCTTCCTCCCGACGAATTTAGAAGTATAATTTTTTATTTACTCTCAAAAACACAGTTAAGCCTAAATAGGGCGTTTTAGTATATAAAATTCAATATTAGACCTAAAAACACTTAAATTTTGATTTAAAAAACTTTTTCAAAAACCTGGACCCCCCTAAATTTGAAAACTCGCACCGCACCTCAGGTCACCTCCCGTAAAAGTCAGGGGGTCTGGACCCCTCCCCCAAAAAGTTTTGGATTTCTACCCGGGGATGGACCCCCCTAGCAGACCTGACCAAAAAACTTTATTATGCTGCTGATCAAGGGCGTAGCCAGAAAGGGAGTGTTATGGGTATTGTAACACCCCCCTTTTGAGTCGGCAGAGGTAAAAATTTGGGGGTTTATAGAGAAGAAATTTTAGAGGTTTTCTCGAGCTTCGCTCCGCTTAGCGCGTGACACTTATGTCTTCTTACATCTTTTAGTGATGTTTCTGATAAATGCCAATCACAATTTTTAAACATTTTTCGCGCTGGCGCACGGTTTTTTATGTAATACCATTTCAATTAAACCTAAATTTTTGGAGTTTAACTTAAAAACTGCAAATAAAAGCGAAAATAAGTACTTCGTGAGAACCGCAAAAATTTTTACCCCATTTTAATGTCTTTTTGAGCGGTATGTTAAAATTTTGTAGTACAACACCCCTCCCCCCTTTTCAAAAATTTGTATGCATTGCATTGCAACACCCCACTTTCCGAAATCCTGGCTACTTAACGCCCCCCGCTGCTCATTCATTCATTAGGTTGAAGTTTTAATGCTTTATAATCCTGCTTTATGAATAGTTTTTCGATTTTTTTTTTTTAATTTTTGCTTGCAAAATTAAATACATGATTTTACGGTTTTTGAAATATTTTTTCGTGATACCGTCGTTAATATAGCAAAATGAGCCACAGTCATTACAAAACACGCGAGTGACTTATTCCGTAGGTAATAGAGTGCCATTAGAAATGTAAAATGAGTCACAGTGCATACATGGGCACGGCACGAGGGAGGTTAACCCCCCAAATTCTGAGAAGGGGGTTTAACCCCCCACTAAGAAGTGGGAGGGGGGAAAAAGGTTACCCCCTAATTTTGAAAAAAATGAAGAAAAAAACGTCTCTAAAATGACTTCTAACTCCAGAACTCCAGACTTCTAACTTCTGCCTCCAAACTTAAGTTTTGAAGTCAAAATGAATGTTTTAAGCAATAAAAAGCTCAAAAATGCAATAAAAAGGGCTTTTTGACCTAAAATTAGCGTTTTTTTACCTATTTTTTCTTCAAAAATGAAAAACATTATGGGCAAAAAAAATTTTGCGTTTCTCGGATTTTAACCCCCGCCCTAATTTGGGGTTTAACCCCCCCTCCTTCCCACTCCGGACCAACTTGCCCATGTATGTCATAGTTGCATATATTTTCTGCCGATCGGGGCT
>JASAMX010004018.1:0-70696 GCA_030248175.1 Microlaimidae sp. YZB2_3 | reverse complement strand
CCATAGGGTTTTTTGGGGTTTTTTTTCTCTGGATTTGGGGTTTTTTTAGGGTTTTTTTTAGTTTGAACGAAATTTTTTAAATATCTAAATTATGTCATATTTGGTTAAAAACAGCCTTAAATCCACAAAAATTTTCTCTAAAATGCTAGTGGATTAATAAATATTACTTCTGCTGGTTAATTTGGACTGTTGGAAAACAATTTAGACAAACCTAGGCCGGAATTCACAAAGCGGGGTATTCGGTGTACAACGTGTAAACTACGGTATTTTTGGGTGCTAGCACGGTGTTAATTAATCCGGACAAATTACAGTAGGTTTCCCAGCTAATTTTATTTTTTTTGTTTGAAAAATTTCTTGTTTAACATATATTTACAATATTTTGTTCTGCCCTGCGACTTTTTACACAAATTTGCAATTATTTGATTGAGATTTAAAAGTTTATCGTTTTTTATATAAATAATTCTATCAAATTTGGCTTTTTATATCTTTTCTTATCGTTTAATGAAATTTTAACACACTTAGCCCCAGGTATACGGAAACCTACTGTAATTTGTAATAGGAAACCTACTGTAATCTGTAACACCGAGCTAGCCCGAGGATTATCCCTCTGTGTGAATTCCGGCCCTAAACTGCGCAGTTAAAATATTTTTTAATAACAAACATTTTGAAATTGTATTTTAAACTCTAAAAACAACCATTTTGTTTAATTAACTTTTACCAAAAAAACCCCAAAAAAAACCCTATACAAATTTATTAACAATAGATAGAAAAACACATAAATTACAT
The DNA here is from genome assembly GCA_030248175.1 of Microlaimidae sp. YZB2_3. Classification (NCBI taxonomy): domain Eukaryota; kingdom Metazoa; phylum Nematoda; class Chromadorea; order Desmodorida; family Microlaimidae; species Microlaimidae sp. YZB2_3. Next base: position 69,910 of record JASAMX010004018.1, on the reverse strand, counting down.
GAAATATTTAGTTAATTAAAAACAAGATATTATAATCTGATTAAACTAAAGCAGTTTCTTTTCAAAAAGAACAACTTTAAACTCAAAATTTTGCACCCCCGGGTCAACCCTCTCTATAAAGCTAGGGGGGACGCCCTCCCAGAATTCAAAATTGGATTTACCCCAGGTAACCACCCCCCTAGCTTCCCTTAGGCTACAAAACATCATTTATTTCCTTTATTAGTAGTTTAATCCGTTTTTAATGCCCGAAAATGGAACACATATTTAAAGCTGACCTAGAGAAACATGTTTTTCACCACTTTTTATCAAGTGAGTTTTTAAACCGATTTTTGATGGGACTTGCACCGTATGATGGGACTTGCACCGTCAAATATAGTTTAAAAAAGTATGCTATATGTTGTATTTAACGTTAATTATATTGAATTATATTAAGAATATTATAAGTATTTTAAAAATTAAAAACAATAAATGTTTGTTATAAAAAAATATTTTAACTGCGCAGTTAGCTAGGGCCGGAATTCACACAGAGGGATAATCCTCGGGCTAGCTCGGTGTTACAGATTACAGTAGGTTTCCGTATTACAAATTACAGTAGGTTTCCGTATACCTGGGGCTAAGTGTGTTAAAATTTCATTAAACGATAAGAAAAGATATAAAAAGCCAAATTTGATAGAATTATTTATATAAAAAACGATAAACTTTTAAATCTCAATCAAATAATTGCAAATTTGTGTAAAAAGTCGCAGGGCAGAACAAAATATTGTAAATATATGTTAAACAAGAAATTTTTCAAACAAAAAAAATAAAATTAGCTGGGAAACCTACTGTAATTTGTCCGGATTAATTAACACCGTGCTAGCACCCAAAAATACCGTAGTTTACACGTTGTATACACCGAATACCCCGCTTTGTGAATTCCGGCCTAGGTTTGTCTAAATTGTTTTCCAACTGTCCAAATTAACCAGCAGAAGTAATATTTATTAATCCACTAGCATTTTAGAGAAAATTTTTGTGGATTTAAGACTGTTTTTAACCAAATATGACATAATTTAGATATTTAAAAAATTTTGTTCAAACTAAAAAAAACCCTAAAAAAACCCCAAATCCAGAGAAAAAAAACCCCAAAAAACCCTATGGGGTTTTTTTTAAAAAAAAACTCAATCGCTTGAAAAAAAACCCTAAAGTTAGGGAGAAAAACCCCAACCTGGAAATAGTGGTTCGCACACTCACCTTTTCCAATTCTCAGGAAGTTCATGTTACACATGGTACTCTGTTTGTGTAGCCAGTTTCTTTCTGTTTTTTTTTTTAATTGTAGAATTTTAGGAAATATCGACAACGCAACGACGAAAAATTCCTGCCGTTTATTATTAAACCGATATTAAACCGATATATAACAATAAAACTCTTTATTGAACGTAAGTTACAATTAAAAAAGCACAATCCCACTAGCTAAATTTCGGAAGATGACTTTTTGTAGACTAAAGATAAATTCTATCAGGGTGAAAATAGATGAGTGGTAAAGTAACCACTCGTTTTTTGAGAAAATATCACGTGCAGAAAAACACATGACGCAACTAAATAATAATTGGTTACATAACCGCTGAAAATTTTTTTTTAATTTTTCTCGCTCACGGGTTTATTGTTTATTTCTTCCTGGTGGAGAGCGATTACGCCCTTAATTTCAGCCTGGAAGACTTTAGCTTTAGATGTTGAAGACATGATATTGAAACACGTAATATAAAAGACTAAAGCTTTGGACACCACACTGGGACGGAGTGCGGAACTTTTGTATGGTACATTACGGTTTTTAAAATCTTGTCTTAAACATCTCGTTTTTGGAAAAAACGTCTTTTTAACTCGTAGTCTTAGGAAAACTGGTCAACGTATTTTACATAAGACGAGATTTTTCTGCCCAAACAGTTAAGTTTTGCTTGATTTTTAAGTTTTGTTTAATTTTAGAAAAAATAAGGGTTTTAGTGTTTAATTCAAAAATACACCACTTGGATTGAACCCTGAAGTTTATAATTTTTTTTCTATTTCTTTAAACTTTGCCGCGTATTACTTTAAAAAGCACACGCACAATTTATAGGTAAATTATTTGTTTTTATTGTTAGTCTGAAGTTTACCCATTTGGTAAAATTAAACATAAGTAAAATTACTAATACGGCTTAATATTAATAATATTAATAATATTATTTTTGTTGGGTCCAATTTATCTTAAAAAAAATTTCTACTATTTCACAAAATTTTACCACAGTTGACTAAAGTGCATCGACGAGATGCACAAACAAATTTAATATATTATATTTAAAATAAAATCGTTACTTTGGCCCTACTCCCACACATGGACCTGATTCGTTACGGTAAAATATTTCCAAAATTCAATTCTTTAGTCAATTAGACTGATCAATATACTCATAACATTCACATGTGCCCAAAGGTGAAAAAAAAAACGAAAATATCCCACTCCCTCGTTTTTTGAAGGCGAATTTTGTCACTCTCTCCCTTTTTGCTTTTCCCACATAAGTTTTGGGTCTCTTTTTAACGCACTTTAAAAATTTCGAAACTAAATTGCCTTTCTTGGTAAATTTATCTCACTAAATGTAATTTTGTTTAGAAGTTTTTTAATTTACCCACGGTTAAGGTAACCTTAAACCATTTTTTTGACCCTGGGATGGGATAAGCGTAGATAACCAAGGGAAGCTGGAGAATTTGAGCCTGTAAATGTACGTAATAAATGTCTGTTCAAAAGTTTTATACCATTTTAAAACACTTTCCTATTTTAAAACCCTTTCCTAACAATTTTATAATACATGTACCCAGCTTTACTGAGACTTATCTGAAAATCCTATCTCCAGGAACATTTTGAAATTTACGCAAGATGCCCCTTACACCATTTTTTGTCTTTGCGTCTGGATAAATCTAAATGACCAAACGATGCTATAAGGTAGAGCAGGACGTAATGATAACACTAGCGCCTTACACTACAAAGACCTAAGACTAAAGTAAAAATAAAGTGATGGGTGCTGATATTTTATGATTAGCATAGATTGATTGCTGTCCATAATATTCTTTATTGAAATAAAGTGAATATTGCAGAATATGATATTGTAATAATTTTTTTTTCGCGATATCATAAATAAATGAATTGCTGTTGAAAACTTGACAACTTTGATTTATTTTTTTAACAATTCAAATGATAAAAGCAAGAAATTTTTAAATCAAGAATACAAATAATCATGGGTCAAAATGCTTGACAAATCTATAACATAACAATATAAAACATATATAACTTTAGAATTTATAATTTTACAATAAAAACAATGATCATAAAAAATTAGTACAAAATGCTAGTTCCAACTCTTTTCCCGTTTGTTTGGAAACAAACAAACAAAAACATAATATTATATAAACAAATAAACATGAAATAAGCAAAAAAACTAGATTGTAAAAAACTCATTCTTTGGCATGTTTCACTGTCCATATTTTCTCAATTTTAATTTTTTTTTTCATTTATGAGTATTGCATGACCTAATTATTATTTTTACTCATTATTCAAACTGTTAAAATAACAATATTAGAATATAGAAATTTTAAACTTCTATCAAAATAATAAAATAAACATTATAAAGAAAAAGAACACACTTGATTACCGGTATGACCGAAAAATTCAGTTCATAGTTTACTAAGAACTAAATGGCTAATAGAAAAGATTAAAATAACAATGGTTTAAGCGCTATTTAAATACTACTTGTACCGGATTTCACCTCGTTTTTTGTTTTGATTGATTTTATCTCAGAAGAACTCTTCCTTTGTTACGAAAAATTGTTAAACTCATGTACATCGAATTTTATAAAAAACGCTACAATTTTGCACTCTTGTTTTTAAACCTCATCAATTTTCAAACTAAAAGTATTGTGTGTGTAAATAAAACTTATTTTCATGAGCCTTTCAACTGAAATAGGAAAAAAAACTTAATTATAGTATTATAGGCCTAATCAAAAATTTTAATTCACAGTGAAATAAATAATAATAACAAAATTTAAACTTGTTTAGGTTTTTAGATTGTAGCAATTGACAAAAAATTAAATCTTATGTAATTTAGCGTACTGTAATTATTGTGATCGTAAATATGGGTTCCCTTGACTTTTCCGACATAACTTTTCTATTAAAATTTTATTCTTAATTCATTAAAAATTATTGTATTACGAACCTATAGTTTTTTGTTTTTTTTTCCTGATTTTTAAACTTCAACAAACAAAAAACAAACAAAACAAAACGTTCGTAAAAAGAATGGGCGCGATTTACAGATTTTAATGGTATTCAAACTTAAGATACAAAATTTTACAAACAACTAAATTTTTCGGAAAATTTAAGATTATCACTTCAAAAGGAGCTGCTCTCTGGCCATTTGATATTTTTCAGCCAATTCATTGTACCATTATTCCATCCGTTTGAATTTTATTTTTTTAGTTTTAACTGTTGTTAAGAATCTAAAGGCTCTGTTTTCACACAACTTGTCGTGAATTCGCGGCTACGGTCTAAACACACAATAATGTTTAAACTGGGTTTCTTGAGTTGCCACAAATTTAAAGAAAATAAATTTTTAAAGTAAAAACAATTTTTTATCACTGTTAGTATTGGTGGAAGTAATGTTCTTATTGAAAGTAAGATAAGAAAGAGCAAGCAGTACTACTGGCAATAGTAAGATTTATTGATCTCTAAATTGATTCTTTTAATAATTTATGTGGATGTTTTGTATTTGATCTGTTTTCAATAAACAAAATCTAATGTATCAAACTAAAGCCAAAGCAAAAGTGACCATTATTGCATTGCAATTAAAATTAATTTTATTGATAACAAAATAATCTGATTATTCCACAAAAATAAAATAATTGGTGTATTAAAAACTTCAGAGTTAAGGAGGCTCAATTTAAAGAAAATCAATCAAGTTTTTAGAATTTGTTGAACTTTTTATAAAAACGTATAAACTTTAACCTTTCTTTTTAAGGGGAAAAAGTTGTCCCGAACTGAAATATTTTTGCGTGTGCAACCACTTGTATGCAAAACCTTTATTAGTTTAGAAACCTTTAAACTTCGAAAGCAAAACAAAAAAAACATGACATTAGATTCAATTTTTATCATTCTTTCAGTGTAAAATTTTTTTTATTCTGCATTTTGAGTTTTAAAGAAAATGCCCGAAAATTTAAAATTCCGGATTAAAATTCTGTTTAATTTATAAATAATTTTGTTACATTTCGAGAAGTAGTTGCATTTTAGCAAAAACGTTTGTGAAAATAAAACTGATTAACTTTTTAATTAAAATATTTTTACACTTTAAAATCAGAGCTAGGATTTTTACGTAAAACTCATTAAAACTCATTTTCAAATGTGTTTTCTATAATAATCTATCTCAAATCCTATGGGTTTTTAATATGCTTAAAATTTATCTCACCCGGCTTAATAGCTTAATCTGAAACTCCACGCAAATATTTAAAAAATTTATAACTTTTTTTTCGAAAAATTTAATTACAACATTATTCGATCAATTATCATTACAGATTAAAAGTTTTAAAAAGTCTTCCCAGTAAAATAATTCCGACCGAGCGTAATTTATGTTTTATTTATATCTATTTTATTATATTTACAATTTATTAAAAACGATGACTCAAAACTCGCATATCCCTAAAAATTCCTCAAGCAAGCTATCGCCTAAAATGAAAAGTTAATCTGCCAGAAGTTGTTTAGTGGCTTCCAAGACGGTTATATAAAAATATATCGCTGGCCTTATCGCTGGCCTGCCTCAGATCTAAATTTTTTTACAGACCTTTGGTTTAAACTTGTAAATATACAGTAACCATTTTTACAATTAGTCGTGAAAAAATAATGGGAGTCATATAGATATTTTTTAAAATAACACATGAAAGGAAACTGAAAAACGATATAAAAATAAAATATCTCATTTTTTTAATATAATTATTATTTTAAAAAAGCTAATTATTGGAAATTGTTTAATAAAAGTAATACGTTTGTTTGTTCAATATCACAAAACCTCAATTTTTTATTGAGTGGAAACCAGCGCAACCAAGCTGCAGTTAATCTATAATAGCTACTCTGATTGAAGTTACACCTTAGATTTCGATAGGAGGCTCTACAAATTGTCTATGATAAAAAAAACTAGAAACTGTACCTAAAATCTATAGAACTGTTTTGACTGGAAATACTGTCGTCATAGGTCACCGACCTTCGACGGCTCAGGGGGGGGGGGGGGGGGTCCACACCCCAGGGGGTGGAGGTTTTTGTCCTCCAGGGGGGGTCACCACCCGGGGTGTTTTTTTTGAAAAAAAGCAGGGGGGGTGGTCACACCCCGGGGTGTTTTTTTTTTGACCAAAATTGACAATTTTTTGACGAAATTTGACCATTTTTTAAGCATTTTTTGGGATTGTCTGGTGGAGGGGGGTGGTCAAAAATGGGCCTTAGGGGGGGGTCAGGGGTTCAAGGGGTCGATTGGGGGGGGGAGGGGTCAAAAATGGGCCTTAGGGGGGGTTAGGTCTCAGAGGCCGTAGGGGGGGTGACCCCCCTACCCCCCCCCCTTTCGGTGACCTATGACTGTCGTATTACGGTTAGCAAATTTTAAGCAATCATTTTCGAAAATCTAATTTGAACAGCAACAAAATTTTGTGTTTTTTTCGCATTTTATACGAAATTATAAGCTTCTTTTCAAAGAGATTTAGCATATCTTACGATTTTTATAATATTTACCAAGTTATTTTAAAAATTTGCGCAAAAAAACTTAAAAAATTCACGCATATTTCTGCCGCTCAGTACACTGTTGTGTACATAACAACAAAAACATTTTTGTAGTTATACAAGTTGATTTTAATTTTGGATGAAGTTAAGCATTTAAATTTTGTAGTTATCTTGGGAAAAATAAAAAAATAAACTGTAAATAAAAAAACTCTAAATAAAACTCTTTCTTACGTGTATTAACACGTTTTTAACTCATATCAAAAGTTTTCAGCTGCGAAGCTGTCTCTCTATTGTTGCATCGACGGTTAATAACTGGCAAGGTATCACAACTAAACCCTAGGAACGAAAAAAACATTGGTAGTGAATTTTATTCTTAGCAGTGGGCTATTTTCTGGAACATAAGTAATCACTTCTGCAAAAAACTTGCCATGGGGGAAACCGAAATTTTATAATAGTAAGAAGCAGATAATTTTTATTGAAGTGGACATAGTTTAATTATATTGCTTCTAATTTCATATTCTCAAATGTAACAATTTTAAAACAACTATTTATAATAAAAAAATTATTAAACAAAACATAAACCAAAAATAGTAATCCAGCATGTTTAATGTTTAGGCCTACCATTATTATTTCTTATTTTTTAATTATAGTAATTTTTGTCAAAAGCCTAACTAATTTTTAAGCAAAACATAACCCTAAATATACTTAAAATAGTGATCTAAAATTTATAAAAAATTTAAAAATTAAAAAAATATTAACAAATCAACAATAATAAAACACAAAATAGTAATTAATTTAAAATAATAAACCCAACCTAATCATTTTAATAATAAAAAAAAAACCAAAAAAGTTAACTTGTATTATAAAAACGATTCTACACTGAGCAGTATAATTGTAGGTGTGTCTGGTAATTACAATGGATTATAGGGTCATAAATGCTCTTTATTACCTGTCAAAGTTACTATATAAAGTGGCAAAAAATCACAACAATTTATTCTAGTTCTCCTCTGTTTTAATGTTTTATGTTAATGTTTTTTTTTAATGTTTTGCATGTTTTGTTGTAAATTTGCTTGTTAGTTTATGTATATATATATATTATATATATACATAAACTAACAAGAAAGTTTACAACAAAACATGCAAAACATTAAAAAAACATTGACATAAAACATTAAAACAGAGGAGAACTTAAAGACTAATGCACGAAACGCCATCTGGAACCTGCTGGGGACAAGGAGCTTTACGTCAATTAATTTTAATCCGTATTACATTCTTGACTTTCAGTAGATTCCAATGTTCAGCACTGTGGACTTTTTTTGCTTGCTTAAGTGTTGTTTTGAAATCCCTGGCAAGCATTGAGTTCACAGTTGTTTGTACTATTTGAGACAGTGGTTATGTATAAGTTAATAATATTTTATTGTTAGCTTCAACCTATTCAGCTTAAAATCACAGGCTGTTCATATAAGCTGTTATAGCGCGTTTCATAGTCACCTTATAAAGCTTATGTGGCAGTTCTGGTGATTATTTCGTCGTGGGATCTTAATAACCTGTGGATATAAAAAGACAGAGCACAGTGTATAATTAAGTGCCTGCTTTTTATGTTCCGTCTAGAAAGTTTACAATCAAAGAAAAATGGAACAACATGTGGCTAGTGGCTATATAGCTTCAACTAAAATTTTTTATAGTAGTAAATGCTTTACCTGCCGCCATTTTTACTTTATAGCCGAAGTTTTTACTATGTCTACCTTAATAAACATTGATATTCTTTTTGCTATTATAAATCATCATTTACCTTTAGAAGCGGTTTTGTTTAGTTGTGGAGAGGTAGAGGCATCATCCGTGGGTTCCGTTTTGATAACGATGGAAGAGCGGGCGCCCGTCGTGTGGCTACCGCCGAGTCCTGCGGCCGTGGCCAAGACGTTGAGCAGATCGTCATGCAGGGCCTGGTGGGCCTGAAAACTGGGCCAGTCGCTGAACACGTGATCGCACTTCTTGCAGTAATTTGGCTTTTGGGAGCGACGAATTTTGGCCGCGAGGCGCTGAAAAGCGTTAGAACGCAGTTTCTCTTGCCTACTTTGGATTTGGAGTTTGGGCGGAAAACATTCCTGGTCACCCTCGTCCGCTTCCTCTTTGACTATTCCCGGAAAGTAGTTGTCCAGAGGTTGCTAAAAACTGTTTTAATCCTCTTTACGTTTTACCTTGCACATAAAAATCAAAATTAAAAAAAACAATATCAAAAAAAAAACAAAAAACAAAACAAATTAGAGTAAAATTTTGTGAAGCTCAGCTTTCAGTGGAAAAATTAATGTAACTAATTATCTTATAGCAATAAACCAAGTATAGTATGCGCAAAATACTAATTTATAGTTAAACATTAAAATTATTTTCACAGTTTTCCTGAATGTTCATTTCGCAAACTTTTGTCTTTTTCTGGAGGGTTCGTCTCGCCTGTGATCTTAGCAGACGGTTTTATTAAAAACACGTTTGTAAAACATGTTTTTATGTTTGACTGATTTTAATTTTCAAAAATGAAATAATTGCAAAAATATCGTGAAAATACACAAATTATGTAATAATTTTCATTATCCTGACTATTAGAGTAACTGACATAAAGTCGGCATGCCCTAATTTCGCTCACCGACTGTTATTTTTTTGCCATGCGTATTTTATAAAATCAAATAACTGCGTTGTTGTTGTTGTTGTTGAATAACCTGAAACTTATCTTCCCTATGCAGATTATACAAAAGGCAGGCGCTAAGACAAGCCAGGAGGGGCGAAAATGTTTTACCCCTATGGTTAAGGCTCTTCGTCCAACATTAATAACGATGTTGGCAACCTTTACCGCTAGAGTGTTCACTACATGCAGTGTTCAACCATTCCGAGGTCTTTGTCTAAAGGATTTTTTAAGTTGCGCCTAATATTGATCTTACTATTTAACGTCGTACATGGTCAGTATAGGTGTTCCTGCAAGGCCAGTGCTACAAACTCCACACACAATAGAGCTGTATTTGTCCACTGGTTTGCTAGATGAAAAACTGCCATGTGTGGCCGACGTACAACAACAAACACTCTAGCCATGCCACGCTGGACACATTTCTATAAAAGAAACGATCCAGCAACCAGGTTTAGGTGGTAGTGGAACCCGTAGGCCCGTTAGGTGCTTCCCAAAGGTCAGCACAGTCCGAAGGTCAGCCAGCACAGCACAGGCTATGGCTGCGTATGGCTGGATAGATCGTTATGTCGTCTATCTATCGCAGTTCATTCCATGACTGTGCGCATAGTGCCATTGAGCCACCAAGACCGTGCTGACCTTCAGGCAGCACCCAACGGGCCTACAGGTACCAACCATCTGCACCTGGTTGCTGTATTTTTTCTTTTTTAGAAATGAGACCAGCTTGGCATGGCTAGAGTAATTGTTTTTGTACGTCGGATACGCATGGCAGTTTTCCATCTAGCAAACTAGTGGACAAATGCAGCGTGATATGTGTGGAGTCTGTATCACTGACCTTGCAGGAACACCTATGCTGCTCATGTACGACGTTAAATGTAGAATCAAAATCAGGCGGCGACTTAAAATCCTTTAGCTAAGACCTCGGAATGGGTGAACACTGCGCACAGTGAACACTCTAGCGTAAAGGTTGCCAACATCGTTATCAATGTTGGACGAAGAGTCTCAACCATGGTGGTGAAATTTTTTCGCTCCTCCTGGCTTGTCTTAGCGCCTGCCCTTTGTATAATCTGCATAGAGGAGACAATGATTATTAGGTTATTAGGAATAATTATTATAATGAGGAGATAATTATTAGGTAATGCAACAACAAGCAACTATGCGCATACTAAAAATAACAGCTGTGGCCGAAATTAAGGTTGGCCTAATTTAAGTCAGATACTGTAAGGTTTTTTCTTGTAAACATAGTTTAACTAAAATCAAAATGTGCAGTAAATATTGTTAAAAAAGTTTTATGATAATTTTAAATAATTGGTTTATTTTTGTTTTTTTTTTTGTTTGTAAATAAAGAAAATAAATAAATAATTTATTTTGCATAACGTAGGAAACCTGCTGAAGCATAACTAAATCCACTTTAAACAAGCGAGCACCAAATTAATAATTATGCACTCCTTATTAGAGAATAGGAGACCAGGGCGCTTTTTCATAAAAGTTATGAACTTTCGATTTCTATGTAAAAGTCTATTCTTTCTTTGTAAATTTACCTACTTTCTTTGTAATTTTTTAATTTTAAGAATGTACTCTGGGGCCGTGGTCTTTTGTCAGCAGAAATTTTGCCGCGCTCACGTTTAAATGGTTGAGGCGTATATTTTTTAAAAGATGGAAAGATGTTTAGGTTTTTTATCAAACACAATACGGTCGATTTTGTTGATTCAGCCCAGTATATGTTTAACATTACGATTTTCAAAATTACAAAGAAAAACTGAAATTTACAAAAAAAGATTTTTTTTTTAAATAAATAAAATGTCCGTAACTTTTATGAAACAGCGAGCAGTAAAATAATGCTTTAAATAATAATTTAAAAACTATTATGAAAACTCCCACCTTAAATTTCAGGTTAAAACCTAAATAAAATATATTTAGTAATACTGGAAACAAAATTTTACCTGCTCTTCACTACCAGACGAAAAAGAGCTGTTGGCCTCAAGACTTGGTGGTGATTCTTCGGGATCCTTAAATAATTATCAAATTAAATACCTCAAATTTTTCTTTTTTATTTAAGTATACAAGACATAGTATTAAAGTTCAATTTCATCTTACATTTTTTATACAGCAATTCAATTCAATGTTATAGTAAGTTCTATTTTTGATTATTTAATAGTGATGGGCTATTCCTGTTCCAGGTTCCGGATGTTCCGAGCAAAATTTTTTTGGAATTTTTGTTTGGAATTCCGGTTCCGGTTGCTTGTCCGGATTTTTGAAAAATCTAAATTCCGGTTCTGGTTCTTGTTTCTGATTTTTGGAAAATCTGAACTCCGGTTCTGGTTCTGGTTCCAGTCTTTCAAGGGTTTCGCAGTTTAATAGGCACTTCCAGTTCCTGTTCCGGGTTTTTTTTAAAAATCTCAATTCCGGTTCCGGTTCCTAATCTGGATTTTTGGAAAATTTCAATCCCGGTTCTGGTTCCGGTTCAGGTGTTCCGGAAGTTCCGCCCATCACTTTTGGTTTTTAAGCGCTATAAAAATAAAATCCAGAATTTAAGCTTTGGCATTCTATTATTTAATAAAAAATAGTTTCTTAATTGTTTCGAATAACTTACAAACCCTAATGATTATTTAACAATTTGAATTTATCAATTAAAGTGTTTGTTTACTTGTTTTACTTTTTCTGCCAAATTTTCTTCCTCGTCGTTTCTTTCAAGGAGTTTTCTTTTTCTGTCACATTTTCTTTGATGTGTCTATAGTTTAAATGTTATAAATTAAAATAATTAAACAGGTTTTTGATATGTTTTTATTTACCCAATTTTTAGATTTAAAGGTACATTATAATTTAAAATTTTATTTAATTGACTGGCATTTAGTACCTATTAATTGTTATATCGTTATCACAATGAACAAAATTATTGGTGTTTATGTGTTTTAAAATGTCATACTGTTATTTAATAATAATAATAATTTATTAGTAAACGCAGATTTTAATTTAAAAAGACCCAAAAAAAAGTCCAAACAAAACATCACTTCAAAATATCATAAAATCTATTATTTAAGATAGGATAAAAAGTTTATTCGCATAAAAATGGTGAAAACTGCTGAAAAACAACGAACAAGCTTTACTGTTTTAAAATTTTTTTGTTGGTATTTTTTAACGATTTTATACTGATACGTAACGCAATTTTTTCATTTTCCCCCTACTTTACAATTAAAGTTGTTTCACTGAAGTTTAAATTGTGTTTTTTTGCTATTTGAATTTTTTAATAATAAAAGTTTAATTAAAAGAATTCTTAAAAATACCATTAATGTGCCAGGAACGAGATATCTCTTTCCGCAATTTTTGCAGGTGAGTGGTCCCATCATATCCCTAAACCAAACACCACAGAATATAAATTTATTAAGAATTCACCAAAAGTAAACTTAATAAAAATTCTAGTAATACAGGTTATTCAAAAATGTTTGATTAGGGCGGTGTTTCTTAAACGTTACGAACATTCGATTTCTTAGTCAAATTCCATTCTTTCTTTGTAAATTTTTCAACTTTTTTTGTAATTTTTCTCATTGAAGGAAATAGGACCGTACCCTGGTTTTTCGCCAGCAAAAATTTTTATCGCGCTCACCTTTAATTGGTCATCATGGCGAGAAATTTTCATAAGATGGCGGTTTAAAAGATTTTTAGGTTTAATTTCAACAACAACTAAGTTTGAGCGAGTTGCCTTTTCTAATTTTTTGTAAAACATAATTATTATAAAAACGTAACAAGGGATTCCACCAGCGCAAACGCGTTTTAGAGGGCATAAACGACATTTTTTATATCTGTTTACAGACCTGTGCACGGTCTGGAAATGCCCCCTCACTTTATTGGAGGATTTGCCCCCCCCCCGTTTTATTGCCCATGCCCCCGCCCCCGCCAAAAAATGAAAAAGTATTCTAAAATTATGACGCCATTTTTGACCTATGATGACGCCATAATCGCGAATTTTTTGCTGTTTTTAGCCTATTTTAATGTATTTTAAGCCATTTTGAACCTATTTTTACTTTATTTTTGCTTTTTTTGTCCCTTTTTTCCCTTTTCCCTTCCTTTTTCTCCTTTTTTTCTCTTTTTTTCTTTCTTCCCTGTTTGCCCCCCGTTTTATTTCTCCCCCCCCGTTTCAAAAAAGTTACCCCCCGTGCCCCCCGTTTTGGAATTGCCCCCCTACTAAAACTCCGGAGGGGGGGGGGGAAGCAGTGCACAGGTTATTTGCTGTGCAGTGCAGTACATCCATGGGTTATTTGCTTACATAGCTGATAAACTGCAACACATTTTGTTTGCCAATAAAAGACTTCAAGCTCGGTAATGGTTAAAAACCCTTTGTGATAGAAAAAACAGTTTTGTATTTCCATTAAAAGTAAGTATCTTACCTATGTGAATTGCTTTTATGAACTTGTAGTAACGATTGACTTCGGAATGTCATGTCGCACTGATTGCATTTACTTGGTTCCTCTCCGGTGTGCAAACGTCGATGAGTGGTCAGAGTCTGATTGTGTCTGAAAGTCGCAGGACAAAATTCACAGCTAAAATATTTGGTGAATAGCTGAGCATCCATCTATTTTTTGGGTGATTTTTGTTTCAACAGCCTGCCCCTACTCAAATAGGACACGCAAACAAAACAAGACTGCAGCACCTGACTATAGGTCCAAAACAGAAGGCCCGAAAAAAGCGAATAAACACTATAAAAGTAGAATTTTTTGTTCAATAGTTATTTTATCACTAACAGTATTATTACCCACACTAGCGTGACCACTTCTGAGCCTGGCCTCGGCAGCTGGGATCTAAGAAGTTCGTTTGGTTAAAAATTTCTGGCATTTCCTTTCCTGCCATGAATAATGGTTTCCTTTCTGATAATGGTCCCAGGTAAAATTTATTTTTGCCCAGGTAACTACTCAGTTCTGGTTACTAATAAAATTCCCATAAAATGTCATTTATATTTGCCTCTACCAATTTTTTTCTAGTGTTTCCTACAAAAGATAATTAAATTTAAACTAAAGTTATACCTTACGTTCAAAAACGTTTATAAAAAGAAACTTTAAATAATCTTCTATTGTGCTGTGTATGAACAAAAATTGTCACAATTCATTAGCTTACATTCTAATAAATTAATGTTAAAAAAGTTAATATTTTCTTACAATGTATATTTTTGTAAATATACATTTACAATGTCACAGACCTGTGCACTGCCTCCCGGGGTTTTATTGGGTGGGAGGCAATTCCAAAACGGGGGGGCACGGGGGGGCGACTTTTTTGAAACGGGGGGGCATAGGTGAGCAGCCTCTCGGATTTTGGGGGTTATACCCAACCCTCCAAATTTGGGGGAGTGTTCCGAAAATTTATTTTGGGGTATACGCCAAATACCCCATTTTTAGCGTTTTTAGTACTGGGACCCTCCAAATTTTAGGGGGTGTCCGGGGTACCCCCAAATTTTAAGGGGGGTGTCGGTTATAGTCGGGATTTCGGGGAGTATAAAACCCCAACCCCCCCCCCTGCCCACATATGGGGGGGCAATAAAACAGGGGGAGCAAGCAGGGGCAAAAGAAAAAAAAGAAAAACGGGAGAAAAAAGAGAAAAAAAGAAGGGAAAAAAGGGACAAAAACAGCGAAAATAAGGTAAAAATAGGTCTAAAATGGCTTAAAGTGCATTGAAATAGGCTAGAAACTGCAAAAAATTCGCGATGATGGCGTCATTATAGGTCAAAATTAGCGTCATAATATTAGGGTATTTTTTTATTTTTTGGCGGGGGGGGGAATAACACGGTGAGGGGGGAACAAATCCTCCAATAAATAAAGCGGGGGGGGGGCATTTCCAGACCGTGCACATGTCTGACGTCGTGTATGTTTAAAATAAATTTACAAAACACAACTTTTTTAGCTAAGTTTGAGCGTTGTCGTAGGATATTTTGTTTGACATTTATGCTAGGCTAGAGTGACCCCACCCACGGTCAGAATATATCGGTATAAACTGACTCCGCTCAAAATATTCTGCCTGCTGTTACACTGCCAAGTCCGTAGCCAGGGGGAGGCATTGGGAAAATTAATCCACCCCCTCAAATTTTGGGAAGGCAATAAATTTTGTAAGGGTCCCCAATTGGTTTTTTTTAAATTGGAAAAAAAATTTTCCTAATCACTCTGCAATGTATTAAAGCTGTCTAAAATACATAAATAAAAGTGATTTTGGATCATGAAACCTCCTATTCACAAAAATGAAATTATTCATAATTTAAAACATTAGTGCAGTGCATATTAATAACTGCAGCATTTACTAAAAAAACCTAAGGCCTGTGCTCTGCCCCCCCTGGGGTTTTGGTTGGGGGGGGGGCAAATTTTTTGAAATGGAGGGGGCAATAAAACGGGTGGGCAAGCAGGGGGGAAAGAAAAAAAAAGAGAAAAAAAGTAGGAAAAAAGAGAAAAAGAAGGGAAAAGGGACAAAAAAAAGCAAAATTAGGTAAAAACAGGTCTAAAATGGCTTATAATGCATTGAAATAGGCTAAAAACTGCAAAAATTCGCGATAAATGCGTCTTTATAGGTAAAAAATGGCGCCATAATTTTAGGGTGCTTTTTCATTTTTCGGCGGGAGGGGGGGGGGGGGCAAATCCTCCAATAAAGCGGGGGGCATTTCCAGACCGTGCATAGGTCTGCCTAACTACAATTGAATAAAGATTTTTTATTAAAAAAAAACGTTTTTAAAATGGCATATAATAATACCTCCTTAAAACTATTTATTTAAAACTTCTATTGTTGTATCCTTAAAAAAAGAGAAAATAAATCAGGATTCTGGACTTTAATTTAGGTTTCTTGGTGCCTTTTAAGAGCTTAAAATGAAAAAAATTTCCACCCCGGCCCCGGAGGCATTCTGCCCCTGGACCCATCTGACAAGGAGCTTTACCCCTTGACCCCGCTGGGGAGCTCTCGCCCTCCAAACCCCTATGTCTAGAGGCTTTCGCCCCCCAGACCCCCCATTGTGTGCAAGTATAAAGCACCTTCCAAAAAACCCCTCTTAATTGAAATCCTGGCTACGGCCATGACTGTTGATGTTATTTGTGAACTCATTACAAATTTACATATTTAATGTTGTAAGCACAGCCACTAATAAAGCATATGGGGGTGGGGGCGTCTCCATTTCCGTCTTAAAACTAAACTTCAAGCCAACAAATTAAACCATTCGAACCATTTAATATTTTTTTACAATTTGCCCTGTAAGAGAGTACGCTACATGAACAAATTTAACTGTAGACAAATTTAACTAACTCCAATAGCCCATAAGATTTTTTTAAACAAAATATCTCCAGTGGTTCAGGAGTTGTGACCCCCTCCCAAACAATGTCGTTTTTCGACAATTCTGCACGTGAAAGATTTCTCAATAGGTATAACTATTTAGAATACAAAATTATCCACTCAAAGAAAACGCCTACTTTTACTTTAATTTGATACCTTGATTCTCTAAGATTGGTGCAGTATTTGTCGAGATATTGTGTTTCTCGTACAAAAAACTCTCGATTTTTTCGCTAAAAAATCCAAACGAAACGACGGCAGTGATTTGATTAAGTTTGCCCAACATTTTTGCTGTCACTTTACGTTTTTTGCAAAAAAATCGAGAGTTTTTGTACGAGAAAAGGAATCTCTCAACAAACACTGAACCAATCTTAACAATCAGAATATCAAATTAAAGTAGAAAGTAGCCGCTTTCTTTGAGTGCATAATTTGTTGTAACTTAAATCGTTATACCCATTTAGCCATCTTTCACGAACAGAATTGTAGAAAAACGCCATTTTTGGGGGGTCATAATTTCGAAACGACTGGAGATATTTGTTGAAAAAAATTTTGTGGATTATTGGGTGGGGCCAAGGGTAAAGTTTTCACAAAAAATTATCAAAATCGAAAATAAAAAGTTTGACTCCGCACCGCACCATACAGACATATAATAAGTAAACGTACTGATATGTTTTGACAGTGTGAGTGGGTTCGTGTTTTTTCAAAAGACTGCGTATTTGAAAAGTTTTTCCGCAGACGGAGCAGCAAAACTGAGGCGGTTTTTTGGGGTGTTTGTGGCGGCAGTGGGACTGGAGGGAATTCTTGCTGAGAAAAACCTGCTTGCATGTCGAGCAGTTGAATAGTCGAATTTCGTCCGCGTTCAAATTCTCCCGCCATTCACTGTCTTTGAGTTTCGGCTTCCTTTTTCGAGAGGGCGGGAGTTCGGGGGATTCGGAACCATCGCTGTCCTCATTAGACGAGGAGGACAGCCAATCACGCTTCAGAGACATCCCTCACCCAAGTCTCTAAAAAATGCCCTTTGAAAATGCGCACGGTGTTTTTTACCATGAAAAACTATACGAGTGCCATTGAGCCACCAGGACTGTGCTGACCTTCGGGCAGCACCTAACGGGCCTACGGGTTCCACTACCACCTAAACCTGGTTGCTGGATCTTTTCTTTTATAGAAATGTGTCCAGCGTGGCATGGCTAGAGCAGACCTGTGCACTCCCCCCCCGGGTTAAAACGGGGGGGGCAATTCCAAAATGGGGGGGCACGGGGGGGCAACTTTTTTGAAACGAGGGGGACAATAAAACGGGGGGCAAGCAGAGGGGAAAGAAAAAAAAGAAAAAAAAAGGAGAAAAAAAGAGAAAAAAGAAGGAAAAAGGGAAAAAAGGGACAAAAAAAGCGAAAATAAGGTAAAAATAGGTCTAAAACGGCTTAAAATACATTGAAATAGGCTAAAAACTGCAAAAAATTCGCGATGATGGCGTCATCATAGGTTAAAAATGACGTCATAATTTTAGGGTACTTTTTCATTTTTTGGCGGGGGGGGGCAATAAAACGGGGGGGGCAAATCCTCCAATAAAACGGGGGCGGGCATTTCCAGACCGTGCACAGGTCTGGCTAGAGTGTTTGTTGTTGTACGTCGGCCAGACATGGCAGTTTTCCATCTAGCAAACCAGTGGACAAATACAGCTCTATTGTGTGTGGAGTTTGTAGCACTGGCCTTGCAGGAACACCTAAACTGACCATGTACGACGTTAAATAGTAAGATCAATATTAGGCGCGACTTAAAAAATCCTTTAGACGAAGACCTCGGAATGGGTGAACACTGCATATAGTGAACACTCTAGCGGTAAAGGTTGCCAACATCGTTATTAATGTTGGACGAAGAGTCTTAACCATAGGGGTGAAACATTTTCGCCCCTCTTGGCTTGTCTTAGCGCCTGCCCTTTGCATAATCTGCATAGGGAAGATAAGTTTCAGGTTATTCAACAACAACAACAACAACAAAAACTATACGATATAGATCAAAAACTGAGGTATATTTTGTAAACATAACAATCAGCGAACCGAACGTTCATTGTTGAACTGATGCAGTCGTTTTGCACGTAATAAATTAAAAACAAATTTTTTTTAAAATAGAAAATTAAGTGGTGCGAGCAGCTTGCCCGATTTTTTTTGGGTTTTTATCAATCCTTCAAAATTTCCACTATTGAAAAATAGTGGAAACTCTTAAATTTAAGAATGAAGTGTCCAAACCCACGGTAATCCCAAATTTTCAAAGGAGGAGGAAGCAGGGATGTCGATATTTCCCGAATTTTTTAGAGAAGGTTATTAAGTCCTTCCAACTCACCTATACGTTGTCTTACGTTGATTGGTCTGTACTTCTTTTAATACTGCTTCCTGACGACTGTCCCTTCAGAAATGCCGGCATCATAGGTGGGCAGAAGGGGAGGTTGGGGTGGTTATACCCCCCAAAAAAAATTTCGACTATTGGCGACACCTCCCCTACCCTAAAATTTGGAGTTACCCCGGACATTCCCATTAAAATTTGGGGGGTCCCAGCGGGGACGTACCCAGAGTTTCATTTTTTTTGGGGGGGGGGCGGATTGTAGTACAAAAATAATTTCGCCCCCCCCTCCGAATTTTTTGGGGGATGGGGAGGGGGGCGGAGCCCCCCATTCATTTTTGAAAACGTTAAAAAAGCAGATATAAACGTAGATAAAGCTGTATAATACACTTTTTTTTGGCCTAATAACGTATTATCTAATGTTTTTAGCGGTAAAAACATGTTTTCTTAGTTAAAAGTTATATTAGCACACATTAACAGAGCCTGGATTTCACAAAAAAGGAATTTAGACCTTTCAGACCCCTTGGCTACACCCACATTGTAAACCAAAGCTCATGAGCAGCATCTCTACTCCATATTTTTTAGAGTACCACCTATATGAAAAAAATCCGAGCCAATGCTATAGGCCATACATGGGCACGGGGGGGGTTGGGGGGGTTAACCCCCCCCCAAAATTCTGAGAAGTGGGGTTTAACCCCCCCACTGAGAAGTGGGGGGGGGAGAAAAAGTTAACCCCCCCCCCAATTTTGGAAAAATGAAGGAAAAAAATGTCTTTAAATTGACTTCTAACTGCCTCCAAACTTAAGTTTTGAGGTCAAAATGAATGTTTTAAGCAATAAAAAGCTCAAAAATGCAATAAAAAGGACTTTTTGACCTAAAATTAGTGTTTTTAACCTATTTTTCCTTCAAAATCGAAAAACGATATGGGTAAAATGCACTCCAGAAAAAAAACGATATGGGTATTTTGCGTTTCTCCGATTTTAACCCCCCCCCCCTAATTTGGGGTTTAACCCCCCCCCCACTCCGGACCAACTTGCCCATGTATGTATAGGCGGCTGGAAAATTTAGGAGGGGGAGGTACATAAATCAACCAATATGATTGTTTGTTTTGCTTTCTGTGTAGTACTTTATTACTTATAAAAAATATTGCACTAACTTTGAAATAACATTAGCATTAGGCAAGATAAATAGCGAGATATACGTATGTATACTACAGAAAGTGACCGCTGAGCGCAGCGAAGCAGAAAAAATTGTTGGTTTTTGGGGGTCCATTGGGGTACTAAATTTATTTTATAGCTTGGCGCCGAGATATTAGCGAGGCGCTAGAAAATTTTCAATTTTTAGCCTCTGAAAACCCCCAAATTTTACTATCTGGCGACCATTTCGGGGGGGGGGCGGCCGCCCCCCTCCCAACCACTATCCTTATTTTTCCCCCTGTCCGACCGTTTCGGGGGGAGGGCGGGGGGCCGCCCCCCGCCTGGTTACGTCCCTGGGTCCCAGTACTAAAAAACGTAAAAATGGGGTATTTGAATTTGAGGTATATTTAAAAAAAAATTTTGGGACACTATCCCCCAAAATCAGGGAGGTTGCCCACCTATGGCTGGGATCATACATTGGCAAGTTGATCCGGAGTGGGGGGGGGGTTTAAATCAGAGAAACCCATTTTACCCCCTGTAAAACCTAACCCTGTTTTAAAACTCGCTGCGCACGCACGAGAACTGACAGAAAATAATAACAGACGTGTCATATGTGTATTTTTACAAATTTAGTGTACAACCTGAACATTATTTTGGATTGGTAACTTATAGATCTAGTCTTAAGGAATCTTTATATTATAGGAAAAAATAACTGACCGCAAGACTTACCGCAGTGTCACAAGCCACGAGAGAGCTGAGCAAAGTTTATTATATAAATTTTTTTAAACTCAAATTTATAAACTTTCTGAATGAAAAAGTGTTCAAATTTTAATTTTAACCCCCCCCCCCTTACTAGCACAGACATATTACTATAAAAGTTTGATTTCCACGCGTTTAGAACTAATTTCGCGAATGTTTACATTTTTTTTATTGATAGACGTGTGGAAGTCTATCTGTAGAAATCCAAACTGTCTTTTTATATAGCAAGTTCCTAGCGATCCACAGTTGAAACTTTGTTGGTTCAACAAGCAATATCATGGCGCTATTTTTTCTTTATAATTTAATGTTTTTCATTTATCATCCATCTTGTTTTGAATTCACGCATTAACTTTGCCTATTTTGCATGGAAATGTTTAAAAAAACCATGCAAATTGAAAACAATTTGATTAAATTTAGTATTTTTGTTTAACTTTATATTGCCCACGTACCCTATTTGGGCAATCGAGATAAATTCTTGACAAAAAACAAAATTTTTGGATTTTTTAAACGCTGAAATTTAGAAAAATAAATCCAACAAAAAAATTGTAGTAACTTCAGGTGAGATAAAGGGTCTAAAATAAATTATTTTAGCATCTTTAATATTTGGTGTTCTTTAAAAGCGAAATATTAATTTGAAATTTATCAAGATAAATTTTAACTTAATTTTAGGACTGTCCAACGTTACTCGTTGAATTACATTTGGCTAACCTCGTAAGTGTGTATGAAAACCATGAGCGTACTAATTAAAATTGTGCGGTTATGACATGTTTTTTAAACGAATAAAAACGCATAATTTTTTTATTCCTACCTTTTCACAAAATATACCAAATCAGTCAACTTTATCGTTTTAAACAATTACATTTTTTCCGAATTTGAAAATTTGATAAATGATTTAATCAACTATGGTACTAATTTGATCTTTAATGTCAAACCGGTTTTGCTGAAAATTTTATACGTTCTTATTGTTAAATAGTCGAATCAATACTGCAAATCATCGAGATAAGCTAGGTTTTATTTATCCATAAGAAAAGTAAGGTGTCCACGGACGTTGAATATGGGGTTTATCATGATGCTGATCGCTGATGTACACTAATAATTTGTTTTGAAAAACTGTTTAATATTTTACTAAAATCATTTAATTTTTTTCACTTTTTTAAAGTCTATTTATCATTAAGGTAATTTTGAAAGTTTTTTCTATAGATTTTATTAAAATTTCATGCTTTTTATCAAAATTGTAAACATTTAAATACTAAAAAAACCTTTTGAGTTTTTAAAAATTTTATATGTCGAAAAATTTTAATTTTTTTACCAAAAATATTTTTTTAGAAAAAAAAAGACCATAAATATGGAAATAGTAGGGGTGTCGTAAATAATCAGGCAGGACCACTATTCAAAATCACTCTTAAAATGTGTTGTTGTAATAAATAGGTCTTTTTTTTACGTGATGCAATGCATAAAAATAATTTTTAACCTTTTAAATTATATGCGTCTTTTTTACGAAATTAAAATTGCAGGTAAAACAAAACAAACTAATAATAACGATGGAATTTAACCATAGAAACGAGTATTAACTATCATCTTCATAAAAATTTATTTAAAGCAGTTACTAGATCGAGTACCTATTTGACTACACATTGAACAAATAATTTTTAATAAAATTACAATTAATTACATTTTGACACGCCATGATAAAACTGTGAATACAAGATGGGATTTTGGGGTAGAAATTTTTATTTACGATAAAACATGTGACCGGTTTCGATGGTCACCAACTGTTCTCAAACACAATAAAATGAAATAAAACAAAAGATCGGTACATTGTTAGTATTACATAAAATATTTAAAAAAGAAAAAAAAACTTTTTGAATTTTTAATGCACTAGTAAAAATTCAAAATTTATTTCGCGATTAAAAATTCAAAAAGTTTTTTTTTCTTTTTTCAATATTTTATGTAATACTAACAATGTACCATCTTTTTTTTATTTCATTTTATTGTGTTTGAGAACGGTTGGACAATCGAAACAGGTCACACGTTTTATCGTAAATAAAATTTTCTACGCCAAAATCCCATCTTGTATTCAAAATTACAATTTTCAAACGAAAAAATTTAATTTTAACGATATCACAACAAAAAGGCACAATGTAATGAAGCACTAGACAGGAATATGACACAGTTTTATATTTTAATACAAGTATACAGCCCATTTGAATAAAATTAATCAATATAAATACCAAAAAGTCAATGAAAGCAATCTGGGCACTACAAACGCGGACATTTTTTTGTTAATAAAAAAATGTGCACACGGGGACAATTTTTCAAGTTTCAACTATAAAAATGAATATACAATATCGGAAAAGTTTTGAACATATAGTTTAAACATATAATATGTATTCTATTCATAATATTAAAAGACTACATATGAGCAACAGAATGATAGTAAGTTATTGCGCAGCTAAAACTTATTTTATTAGATTATTTTTTTGAATTCGATTCAAAAATTATTTTTTTTAAAAATCAATTTAAAAATTTAAGACTAGCCTTTAAAAATGCTGTAAGAATAGAACAGGGAAAAGGGTCGATTTCAACTCAGGGGTATGTTTAGACAGAAAAGAAGTGAGGTAGCAGACCTATGAACTGCTCCACGCGTTTTATTGGGGGGGGGGCAATTTCAAAACGGGGGGAAAAGGGGCAACTTTTTTACAATAAAACTTGGGGACGCAAGCAGGGGAGAAAGAAAAAAAGGAGAAAAAAGAGAAAAAAAGATGAAAAAAGAAGAAAAAATCGAAACTAAGGTAAAAATACGTCTAAAATGATTTAGAATGCATTGAAATAGGATAAAAACTGCAAAGTTTCGCGATAATGGCGTCATAATAGGTTAAAAAAGGCGCCATAATTTTGGGATAGTTTTTGATTTTTGGGCGGGAGGGGGCAATAAAACGGGTGGGACATATCCTCCAATAAAGCGAGTGCATTTCCAGACCATGCATAGGTCTAAGGTAGACATATCTGGACTATCCGAAATAAGCATCTGGTTTGTGCAGTTGCTCACGGAATAAAAAAAGCTGTCATTATGATGTTAAGTTGTTTATATGGCGAGCTAATTACACAACAGAAATGGCATTAGATGGTTGGCAACATAGGTGTTTTTGGGGGGGGGACAGAGGGGTGCACCCCCCCTAGAGCCAAAATTTTGGACCCCCCCCCTAGAAAAAATTCAGGGCCCCCCCTCCCCCCAAAGCTCGAGAGCGGTCCGGCCTGACCCCCCCCCCCCCCCCTAGCGAGGCTGACCCCCCTCCCCCCCCTCCCGACCAATTTGGAAGTATATTTTTTTATTTACTGTCCAAAACACGGTTTTTTAGTTAAAAACAGTGTTTAAATACACTTTTTAGGCCTAAATAGGCTGTTTTAATACATAAAATTCAATATTAGACCTAAAAACACTTAAATTATTGAGTTAAAAAAATTTTGCTAAAAAATTGGACCCCCCTGAGCCCCCCCTAAATTTGAAATCTCGCACCCGGGGTCGACCCCCCCTAAAAAGCCAGGGGGGTCCGGACCCCCCTCCCCCCCCCTAAAAAATTTTGGCCTCCCACCCGGGGGTGGACCGTGGACCCCCCCTCTAGCGGACCCGACCAAAAACACCTATGGTTGGCAAAGCGTTTTTTAGCTTAATAAACATAGAAAAACTATTATTTGCCAAAAATGCAATTATTTAGGACATAAAACAAAATTTTACAAAAACAACTTATTGACAAGTTTGTTCTTTAAACGGTTTAATTCAAATGTTACTTTAAGTTTATTTAAAAAATGAATAAATATATGCACTTTCTATTTGTTGTTTTAAAAAAAATTCTGTTCTTTACTAAAACAAAACCTTCTTTAATGTTCTGTTGTTTAATGATAAACAGTTATACTTTGTGTTTGTAGTTTGGTTTTGTATAATTTTGTATTTTGTTATTTCACTGTCCATCTGACGAAAATAAAATTCAACTTGGTGCGTAATTGAAAAAAAATTACGCACATCGGACCGCCGCTCACGCGAAAACAATATAAAATGATGCGCTTAAAAAACATTTTTTTAATTACGCACGCAAGACCGCCGCTCAAGTAAAAACAATATAAAATGATGCGTATTTATAAAAAAATTTCTTGTAATTTTTTATTTCATAGGTCCCATTTAAGTAAATGGGTCTTATTTAAATGGGATCCCATTTAAAAGGGAACAAAATCGAAAGGTCCCATTTAAATGGGACCAGGGGTCGCATTCTGAAGAAACCCTTATATTTACCCCGATAAATCCATTTCAATGAAAATAAAAAAATAAATATATTTTGTAAACAAATAAACCTGCCGCATATGGGACAGAAAATGATTGCAATGAATTTTTTAAAATTTTTTTCTCGCGCCGCAAAACCACCTCGCGCAAAATAAAAAAAAAATTAATCAATGCGCGTATTTTATTTTTTATTAAATTAATCCCACGGGAGAAAATATTTAACCACCTCTCGAGTTGGATAAATTCTTATTCTTAAAACAATAGAAAAAATTTAACCCGACTTTTACCTAGGTAAAATTGATTTTTCACTCGCATCCTTAAGCACGTAAAAAAAGTTAACCTGGGGTAACTTTTAACCTCGCGTCAGAATGCGACCGCAGGTCCCATTTAAATGGAACCTTTGTTACAAGCAGTTTATTCTAAGTATCTCATTTTTCCTTTATTATATATTTTTGGTACCACTAACAGCGGAAAACAAAAGGTGGTATTGACTGCCGTTGTTTTGTTGGGTACCGCTGGTGAGTGGTGGGTACTTTATATTTTTTCATAATTAAGTAAAAATAAGTAAAACACAATTATTTTGTATTATAAAGCACTTTTTATTTATTATTGAGATTTTCTTACTCTAAAAACTTCGACCAAAAATGTAAAACCGCGTTCTTCCCACCCCTAGAAGGGGTGAATTAACTGTTTTTTGGAGAATTTTGTGTTCACTTCTTAAATTCGCTATGTGCCCACGAATGATATATTACATAAAATTCACAAACAATCAATTTTAAACCCGTAAAAATCACAGAATTTTAAATTGCAGCTTTGACAGTGTTTACTTGTTAATGCACACAAAGAACCATAAACCAATTTTTTTAAAATTATATACCATAAAATATGTATTAGATTTATGAAATTATAAAAAAAAATCTGATTATGTCTTTATTGTTTTTTTTATAAATATTTAATATCAAGAAGAATGTTAATTTAAAAAGCTTGCGTTTCTTTATAACAGTTTTAAGGCTACATATAATAAACAAATATAAACAAATGGCTAGTGTAAAACTTTACATATTAAAGTGAAACATGTATATGCAAATAAATTCTAAAAAACACTTTTAGTAATAAACGAATACCGGTAATGTACAAAACTTCAATGAACTTAAACAGGAGGTCGGAATATGCACAATTAATTAGACCAACTACGAATAAATTTTTTACAGTAATTTTACAAATCAATGATTAAAAAATAAAACACAAATATACAGAAATTAATTTTTTAACTTTCGGAAAAGACCACTCGCAAATTTTGCTGCGGAAGCTTTAGAGCGGAGCTTCGAATAGAATAAAAATTGAAACAGAACTTAAATAAGTTAAACGTCAGAGGTACGGGTACTAAACGTGTACCAAATATCGATTAGAGATTTCCACGCTACAAATACTGAATTAAAAACATGTTTCTAGGTCAATTCTGACGTGAAGATCTCGATTTTAAACTTTAAAAGTAAAGTAATTAAAACACGATTTTTAATGATATGGGGTAAAATATAGATAAAAATGACAATATTTTGGGTATACAAATTTTACTGTTAAGAAAAATTTTTTAATAAACCGCTAAATTAAGTTAAAAACTTTGATTTAACATTGCTAGAAGTCCGAAAAATCTAAAAATTTACAAAAAATTATAAATTTGATAATCAAATGGACAACCAAAAATATGGACAACAAATTTGTTTTTGCTTAAAAACCTAATTTAAACTTATTTTTAATCAGATTTATTTTTTCTAAGCCTCAATTGTATTATAATGAGACATTTTTATTAAATGAACCTTTTTAATTTTATTTTTTTACGAATGAATTTTGAGACCTTTTTTAAGAGGATGCTATACAAAATTGATGAAGACCAAGAAAAAAACAAAAACATTTTTAGAACCGCCAGACTCTCGGCAATCTAACAAAATATTCATTTATGTTGGTTAAAGTACTATTTAAAAAAATTTCTTAACACAATAAAATGTAGCTTTTAAAAAGTCATTTTTTTGGATATAAAACACTATTTATTTTCTTAAAAGGTTGTTAATCTCTTTTTAATGCTCAAAATTGAGATCGCAGGATCAGAATTGACCTAGAAACATGTTTTTTATTTATGTTTGTAGGGCGGAGTTCTCAAACTGATTTTTAGTACGCGTTTAGTACTTGTACCGACATCAGGTATGATATCAACGAAGAAACCAATTTGCAGTCAGTGTATAAAAACAAAATGATTTTATTGATGACTAAACAATAAGTAGACAAAAGCTTGGATTAATTATAAGATTACTTTTAAAATCCACTTTATGGTCCTTGTTTTTCCAGTTCGAAACTGAAGTGAGTAACAAAACTTCGTTTCTACGTTTAGAAACATTGAAACAATTATTTAACTCATTTTCAATTTAAAATATTGGTTTTTAGTTAAAAAGTAACCGTTACTTACAAAACTAAAACGGTTTAAAGTTTAAATATTTTGTTGTTTTTTACAAATCTATTTTCAAACATTTCTTAAATTGTTTGTTTGATTAAATTCGCTTTTCGCTTTTTTTTTGGTGTAAAGTTAAAATTTATTAGAATAAATTTTAACTTTACTGTTTTGAATTTTAGCAGAACTTTACAAAACGGTCGATTTACTAAACACTAAAAACAGTTTACTTAATAACTGTTTTAAGGTATCATTTATTTTGGTTTTAGTAAAACAAAAATAAATGATAAAGACAGGTAGGTATATCATAATACATAGATTACTTTAAAACGCGCTCGAAGCAGGTAACCGAAGACCGAGAAAAGAAAATAATAAATTTCCCCTTTTCCACCGTCACCACTCCTTGGTCCCAAAGCGAATCCTTCCACGTGCCCTTGGGTAAGTACACCGTGTTCTGTCGTCGCTCCTCCCGACCCACAAAACTGGCTACGATCAAATCGTTGCCGATCATAAACTGATTGGAAACGTTGAAACTCTCCGCGCGGAGGTCTGAGGTCATAAGGGCGCCCTCCAAGGTCCACCACATGGGTCGAATTGCCGGCGCCTGACCCCCGCCCTCCCACTCGGCCAGGGCGCGGGCGTAGTGTGGCAGTATGATGTTATGCCGCAGTGCGGCGAAACGACGTATGGTATCCCCAAAAACCTCGCGCAGCTCCTCCGGTAATGAAGATCCTTGTTCTGAAATTGAATCATCTGAAATATTCAAAGGCAGAACGAAGTCTAGGGGTACGTGGAAAACGGGAAAAAACATAGCCAACTCCACTAAATGCCTTATTCTGTAAGTTTCTTCGGTTTCCTTGTCGGAAGAAGATCGCCCCGAAAGTTCAATTTTCCGATAAACTCGGCTCTTTACTTGCTGTGCAGTGTCCGATTTCCATTTATTTCGAAGCCCAGGGCTCACCAATGTCAAGCCAGTGAGGTGAAGTGCGATCTTGGAATAACCGAGCAGGGCAAGTGATAACGCGAGCGGTATCACCGACTCCAAAGTGTCCGGTGAAGCGGGAAAACTGACAAAAAACCCACTTGTTTGCGTTCTAAATCCCACTGGAACTGTGAGAGTTTTATCCAGTCTTTCCGCCAGTTCTACAAAGTTTTTCGAGTAAAAGTTGGAATTTCCATTAGTTACATTTAATCTAGCCGAAGCCGGTAGAACAGATGCGGCACCGCCGTCAAAAAGAAGAAAATCAACTTCCTGATAGAGGGACCAATTTAATAATTTTTGATAAAACCAATCAGAAACGTTATTATTTGTGATATCAAATACTTCGCAAAGTGAATTATCCCATAAAACTAAACCTGTTGAACGCAGTTTGGTAGATGTTTGTGCTTGCCATATAAATTTATCCAAAAACATTTTGCTATCTAAAAATATATTTATGAACTTCTCAAAAAACTAGGTTTTTTATGCCAAACCGAGGGTACTGGCTCGCAGTTTTTTGGCCAAGTACCATACATGAGCATGGACCGGCAAGCTAGGAGAGGGGTAGCTACTCCGGGTAAATGGCCCTTTGAAAGCTAGGAGCGGCGTCCAGTGGGGAGAGGGTCTGTACTGTACTTTACTACAAAACCGTGTGTGTGACAGTAAATTTTGACCTAAATTCAAAACCGAAATTCGACTCAGGATGGATGGCGGGGGTTGGTTTAGAATTCTAGAGGGGTGCAGGGTGTCAAAATTAAATTCTGGGGGGAGGGGGAGAAGGTCCCCTAGATTTTTTCTAGGGGGGGAAACAAAATTTCGAAGCTTGGGGGTGGGTTGACTCCACCCGGGACCTGGAAAATTTGCTCCCTAAAATTCGTTCATTCCCTCTCGGGACAATTCGCACCCTGCCCAATTCGCTCCCGGCATTTTTTATTACACAATTTTTATTTGGGACAATTCGCTCCCTGGACAATTCGATCCCTAGACATATCGTTCTTTTTACAATTTAATCACTCCTTGGTAGATAAATCTAAAAAAATCGTAGATAACCGAACTTAGGGCCCGTTCACACCTGTTCCCAGTTCCCAGATCCCAGTTCTCAGATCCCAGAAACAGCAAAAACAAGTGTTCACACCTGTTTCCCAGTTCCCAGAAAGACTTGGAGCGGCGCTCCAACTTCTGGAAAAAATTAAGGGAAAGCGAGCGGAGAGGCGTTTTCGCGCATATATCACACGCGCTCAGTGCATACATATAGATTTTACGTAATAATGTTGGTAATTATGTTAATTAAGGACACACACCAGCTGCACAATATTGATTTTTTGAACTTTTTGTGTGCGATTATTACAACAGCGCTCCGCTTATTTTTTGCTGCGTTTCTCCAAGCGGGTGTACGAATCATACATGGGCACGGGGGGGGGGGGTTGGGAGGGGTTAACCCCCCCCCCAAATTCTGAGAAGTGGGGTTTAACCCCCCCCCCCACACAGAAGTGGGGGGGGGGGGGAAAATGTTAACCCCCCCCCAATTTTGGAAAAATTAAGAAAAAAAATGTCTTTAAAATGACTTCTAACTGCCTCCAAACTTAAGTTTTGAGGTCAAAATGAATGTTTTAAGCAATAAAAAGCTCAAAAATGCAATAAAAAGGGCTTTTTGACCTAAAATTATTGTTTTTAACCTATTTTTCCTTTAAAATCGAAAAACGATATGGGTAAAATGCACTCCAGAAAAAAAACGATATGGGTATTTTGCGTT
The DNA here is from genome assembly GCA_030248175.1 of Microlaimidae sp. YZB2_3. Taxonomy (NCBI): domain Eukaryota; kingdom Metazoa; phylum Nematoda; class Chromadorea; order Desmodorida; family Microlaimidae; species Microlaimidae sp. YZB2_3. The sequence goes on along the minus strand of JASAMX010004018.1, from coordinate 39,519 downwards.
TCTCGGATTTTAACCCCCCCCCCCTAATTTGGGGTTTAACCCCCCCCCCCACTCCGGACCAACTTGCCCATGTATGGTACGAATATAGAACAAAAATAGTTGGTTTTTAACCAAAACAATCCTAATACGATATTTTTAAACAAATTTTAAAGTTTTAGTTTAAAAAAATAATTTATATTATTAAAACTTATTTAAAATATTATTTTATTTATAAAAGTAATAAAATATTACGTTTTATCAAACTAGACTTGATTCTTAGCTTTTTTGATACTTCAATTTAGCGCCTTAAAAATTATTTGTAAAATATTCTTTATTTGTGTTTTAACGATTATTTTGTATTTGTACGTACAATTCTACAACGCTTGGTATGTACGATTTTCAATTTAATAAAACGCTTCGCTTTTGTTTTGTTTTGTTTCTTAAAGCGGGCAGGAATATGATACAAAAATCCTTGTGTTTTTTTACCCAAATCATAGCTAAAACAATTTTTTTAAACAAATTTAAAAGTTTAACAGTTTTTTATAGTCTAAAAACTAATTTATATGATCAAAACGATCGTGAAATATTAATTTATTCATAAAAGTAATAAAAATATGTTTTATTACAGTAAAATTTTTTTACAGTTTTGTTTTAATTATTCATTTTAGAACATTTAATTTATTTAACATAAAATTTATTTTAAATATTTGTTTGTGTTTTAAACGAATATTTCGTGTTGTACGTTCGATCTTACGCGCGTTATTTGACTAAAACAACCCTCGCGCGCACGAGTTTTTATCCGGGTAAACAACAATAAGTGAACAGGCCATTTCTGGGATCTGGGAACTGGGATCAGGTGTGAACAGGGCCTTACTCTCGTTATTTCTTATAACTGTAATTTTAAAAAAGCATATTTATTTAGGAAAAAATTTTAAATTGGTTTTTATCACAATTTTTGTGCTTGATACAATTCAATAACGATTTTTTTAAAAGTTGGTTATTTTTTGAATTTTAAAATTAACAATTTGATGCAAATAAGCTTGTTTTTAGGAAACAGTGTCCAACATAACACAATTCTTATGAACGGATATTATTATGCTGTCCGAAAGAAATACTTTCTGCAAAAAAATCTTTGGAAAAAGTATTTTCTTTAAAAGTTATTTGCAATTTTTTTGAATTTTTTTCGGTTTTTTTCATGTTTTTTTAGTTTAATTTTAGGTTTTGCTTAGTCTTAGGGAAAACCAAGTTTTCCTTTGTTATGAATTTAAAAGTGTTTCTGAAGTTTTTCTAAAGTCTTTTTGAACATATTATGCAGAATGTATTTCTTCCTAGCGCCATTATTAATAAACTTTGAACAAAAAAGGTAATTTTTTTGTTTTAAATTAATGTAACACTAATTTTTTTAGCGTGACGGGAAGGAGACACATCAATTGATATCAAATAAAAACAAAGTGCAAAACATCGAAATATAGTTGCTTAACATCAGGGAAGAGCGCGGAGCGCCCTTTCCCTTATATTTAATGGGTTAAGTCACTGCGCGGTTAACCGTTGTTGATGGCGTCTTCGAAATCAACAAAACCTTTAATAGTTTTTTTGCCAATTAAAAATCTAAACATTTTACATAACTAAAATATTACCCATTTTTTTTGATATTAAAAACCTAAAAACTTTTGCTAAACACACCTGAATTTCATACTAATAAGCTTAATTTGCTTAACTTTTTTTGTTTTTTTTTGGGGTCCCCCAAAAATTTTTCCCTGTGGTAAATATTTGGAACTGATTTTTCGCACGTAGATGCTAAATTGCACGTGCGAGCGCTGCGGGATACAATGTTTCAATAGACGGAAATTTATCAAAATCGAAACAGAAAAAAAGTCTTTTTTATATGGAAAACTATGAAGCTACAATCACTCCAAAAATTTAATGCGAGAAAAGACTTGTCTGGGTAACCTCGTAAAATTGTATGGAACCTGGAAAAACTATTTACAATGGTGTGGTTTTGTTATTTAAAAATAAAACATCATTCCAGAAAAATCAAGCACAAAACAAAAGTCCAAATAAAGCTAATTTTCAAAAAAGTGGTTAAATCAGGTCCAACCAAAAAAATTTAAACAGAAGAAAAACACACTATTTTATATGGTTCTTTCAGGTTCCATACAGTTTTACGAAGTTACCCAGACTTAATTTTTGTATAGTATACTGCTTAAAATTACATTGAAGTTTTGGATATGAAAATAATTGTATTCATATCATGAGGATACCATGACGTTTCTTTTAAAATGAGTAAATTTTTTAATGTTTTATATCTTTAATAAATGACATTGAATTCAATGCATTAAAAGGCGGAAATTCTAGCAAAAGACGAAACAAAGTTTCAAAAAAAAGCCTTATATTAAATGGAATAGTATAAAGCTACATAAGTCTAAAAACTAAATGCCAGAAAAGACTGAAACAAGTCTCTTTAAAACCTGTAAATTAATAACAGATTTTGTGAAATTTTTAGAAAAACAAAACCGAATAAAAACAATACGTGTAAAAGCTTTAGTTTGCGTTTTTTAACCATTAATAAAACTTAATTCACATAAATTTCTCTCAAAGTGGATTAACTTTTACATGAGTTAACCAGCTGTAAATACCACAGTATTAGTTAAGTCACACGTCGTCAAAACGATACAAAAAAAGTATAACGCAAGCGTCACAGTAACCATGAAAAATTTCTGTCAAAATAAGTTATCGCATTGCGCATTAAATTTTGTAATTTATCATTATTTTCGTATAAAGCAAAACATACCGCCATATTAACAGCTTTTTAAAATCAAATATCAAGTTCTAAGTCCGAAAAACATTGAAAAATTCAGATTTAATATAAGGCGACTTTTTCTTTAATGTTTCTATTTATTACATAAAACAAATTAGCTGTCAATGTATTTGTTAAATTAAAAGTCGCCTTATATTAAATCTGAATTTTTCAATGTTTTTCGGACTTAGAACTTGATATTTGATTTTAAAAAGCCGTTAATATGGCGGTATGTTTTGCTTTATTCGAGAATAATGTTAAATTACAAAATTTAATGCGCAATGCAATAACTTATTTTGACAAAAATTTTTCATGGTTACTGTGACGCTTGCGTTATACTTTTTTTGTATCGTTTTGACGACGTGAGACTTAACTAATACTGTGGTATTTACAGCTGGTTAACTCATGTAAAAGTTAATCCACTTTGAGAGAAATTTATGTGAATTAAGTTTTATTAATGGTTAAAAAACGCAAACTAAAGCTTTTACATGTATTGTTTTTATTCGGTTTTGTTTTTCTAAAAATTTCACAAAATCTGTTATTAATTTACAGGTTTTAAAGAGACTTGTTTCAGGCTTTTCTGGCATTTAGTTTTTAGACTTATGTAGCTTTATACTATTCCATTTAATATAAGGTTTTTTTTTCAAAACGTTGTTTCGTCTTTTGCTAGAATTAAATTTGGTATATGGTTGTTTGATGTATGTTGTTTTTCACCAATTTCGTAACAACAGAAAATTTAAAATATATATGAAGGTTATATATAAAAAGCGAAATGTTTTTTATACGTTTATACGTATTTCGTTTTTTTTAAAAAAATTTTGGTTTCTAAATAGTAATACCAGAATTACAGCGAACAAAACCCAACAAAATGTAAAACCGCTAGTAAACTATATTGTTTGTTAAAATAGCAGCATTCATTTAATATTTTTTGGAATTGAAAATGAAAAACTAAATTCAAATTTAGAATTTAAACCAAATTTTAAATCAGAAATTCATTGCAACAAAGCAAATTATCCCAAGAAGTTTTATAGAAATTACGTTTATAAAAAACTTTGCAAACTAGGAATGAAGAGCAAAAAAATACAAACTTAAGAAAATGAGTTGTGCAAAAAGCGAACTGTCCATAGGGAGCGAATTGTTCAAGGAGCGAATTGTCCAGGGAGCGAATTGTCCGCAATGAACTGTTTTGTAAAAATTACGTTTATAAGGAATTCCGGGAGCGAATTCGGCAGGGAGCGAACTGTCCAGGGAGCAAATCGTTCAGGGAACAAATTGTTCCAGGAGCAAATTGTCCCGGTGCCAATTGTAGGGAGCAAATTGTTCCCAATTCATTGCAACTTACTCCCCCCTATGGTCATGTATGGCAAGTACATAGCCTAGTCGCTAAGACAAAAATCAAAAATATCCTTTAAATTTTCTAAAATCCGACAAAAATAAAAAATATCCATTAAAATCCAAAAAAAACTTCTTTATTTTTTCTTATTTATTTTTTGAATGTATTTATAATTTCAAGAATAAATAAAAAATATTGTTTTAATAGTTTCCTTCGCTGATAGTTTTAATTATTTACTGATAACTAACAAGTTTTCAAAATTTTAAAAATGCAATTTGCACTGCAATACAAATAAAAAAAAAGAAAGCGGATACTTTCTACTTTAATTTGATACCTTGATCGTTAAGATTGGTGCAATATTTGTCGAAAAATTGTGTTTCCCATACAAAAACCCGCAACTTTTTTGTTAAAAACACCAAACGACGGCAGTGATTTTGTGAAGTTTTCCAAACCTTTCTTTCATTCACTTCATGTTTTTAGCGAAAAAATCGAGGGTTTTTTATAGAAAAAAGACAATACTCGACAAATACTACACCAATCTTAACGATCAATGTATCAAATTAAAGTAAAAACAGCCGCTTTCTTTGAGTACATAATTTTTAACTTAAATCGTTATACTCATTGAGCAATCTTTCACGTACAGAATTGTCAAAAAACGCCATTTTGGGGGGGGGGTCATAACTCCTAAACCACTGGAGATATTTTGTTGAAAAAATTTTTGTGGGCTATTGGGGGCAGGGGTAAGATTTTCACAAAAAATCATTAAAATCGAAGATAAAAAGTTTGACTCCACACCATAGATGAGAAGGGGGGGCAAGGTGGGGTCCACCCCCCTAGCCTCGAAATTTTGGGACCCCCCCTAGACGAAAATCTAGGGGCCCCCTCCCCCCAAATTTCCGAATTTTTTACCCCTGACCCCCTCTAGAATTTGAAATCTGACCCCCCCCCTCAAGAAATTTTTAGGTACTTTTTTATACTAAATTTTCCTACAAAAACGTGAATTTTCATCACATATTCATGCTTTTACACCCTTTTTATACCACAGAATATCGCTTTTTATTCAATAAAATGTAGTATTATCCTATAAAAAGAACAATTATTAAAGTTATTATGGTTTAAATAAAACTGTTTTGCTTTGGACACCGGACCCCACCTGACCCCCCTCTAGATTTCAAAATTTCGCACCCCGGGGCGACCCCCCCCCCTAAAAAGGTAGGGGGGGTCCGGATCCGGAGCCCCCTCCTAGAATTCAAAATTCGATTTACCCCGGGTAACCACCCCCCCTAGCTTCCCCGACCGTTCTCATCTATGCTCCGCACCACACTTTTAAGCTTCAAACACACTTTTGACAAAATTCGTTTTGCTTTGAAGCCGGAGTTTTGAATCTAAGCTACATAATGGTACGTGTCTGAGAGGGAGAACGGCCATTTTTTTAAAATTTTTCTCGCTGTTCGCTCCGCTCAGCGCTCGATTAATTATATAGTCTCCACTTCCTAATTTGTGTTAATTTGTTTTGTAATCTTGGTATGACCACGCTGGACCCACCCCACTCTAAATATTTTAAATTGATCTCCATTTCTAAATTTGTGTTACTTTGTTTTGTAATCTTGATACGACCAGACCTGTGCACTGCCCCCCCCCGGGGTTAAAACGGGGGCGGGGGCAATTCCAAAACGGGGGGGGGGCACGGGGGGGGGGGGCAACTTTTTTGAAACGGGGGGGCAATAAAACGGGGGGGGCAAGCAGGGGGGAAAGAAAAAAAAGAGAAAAAAAAGGAGAAAAAAAGAGAAAAAAGAAGGGAAAAGGGAAAAAAGGGACAAAAAAAGCGGAAATAAGGTAAAAATAGGTCTAAAATGGCTTAAAATACATTGAAATAGGCTAAAAACTGCAAAAAATTCGCGATGATGGCGTCATCATAGGTCAAAAATGGCGTCATATTTTTAGGGTACTTTTTCATTTTTTGGCGGGGGGGGGTGCCATAAAACGGGGGGGGGGCAAATCCACCAATAAAACGGGGGGGGGGCATTTTCAGACCGTGCACAGGTCTGTACGACTATGCTGGACTTAGATTGGTTATATAGTGGGATTAAAAATTTAAAGGTGAGAAGTAATTTTTAAAAATATTTTTTTGCACTTTGCAATGCTCAGCTGTAATTAAATGTACTTTCGAAAATTTTAAGGTATCAAATTGTTTGTAAAAATTTTTTTCTTTGTTCTATACTTATTTTTATTAAATAATAGGAAAATAATGATGTATGTGAAAGAAAAAAGCTAAAACACTACGCGCGAAGCGCGGAAAATTTTTTTTAGCACTTTTATAACGTTTAAAATCCCCCTGGACCCCCCCCTTTCGGAAATTTTGTTCAGGATTGGTCCGGACCCCCCCCTGTTTAAAATCCTGACTACGCCCATGACTAGGACCCCCAAATTTTAGGAGGGGTAATGTTCGGGGTACCCCCAAATCTTAGGAGTAGTGTCGGCTATAATCAGGATTTTCGGGGGGGGGGGAGGGTATAACCCCCACGCCCCCCCCCGCCCACCTATGTTCCCAACCATAGATGAACACGGTCAAAAAGCTAAGGAGGTGTTTACCCTGGGTAAATGACATTTCAAAATCTAGGGGGGTCCTAGGGGGGTCGAACCCCCCCCTAGCTTTCTAGGGGGTGTCGACCCGGGGTGGAAAATTTTAAAACCCAGAGGGGGGTCAGGTGGGGTCCAATCATAGGGGGGGGGGGGGGGGGGGGCGGGGGGGGGGGGGGGGGTTTTTGGGGGGGGTTTTGTGGGGGTTTTTCGTTCGCGTGCGCGGGGTCTTGGTTTTCTGGTGGCTCGTGGCCCCTTGTGGGGCCCCCGGGGCCCCCGGCCCCCGGGGGGCCCCCCGCCCCCCCCCGCCCCCCCGGCGGTGAGCACGGTCGGGGAAGCTGGGGGGGGGGGGGTGGTTACCCAGGGTAAATCGAATTTTGAATTCTAGGAAAGGGGTCCCAGGGGGGTCTGGACCCCCCTAGCTTTTTAGGGGGGGTCGACCCGAGGTGCGAAATTTTGAAATCTAGAGGGGGGTCAGGTGGGGTCCGGTGTCCAAAGCAAAACAGTTTTAAACCATAATAACTTTAATAATTGTTCTTTTTATAGGATAATACTACATTTTACTGAATAAAAAGCCATATTCATGTATAAAAAGGGTGTAAAAGCATAAATATGTGATGAAAATTCACGTTTTTGGAAGAAAATTTAGTATAAAAAAGGTACCTAAATTTTTCCCGAGGGGGGAGGGGGGGTCAGATTTAAAAATCTAGAGGGGGGTCAGGGGTAAAAAATTCGAAAATTTAGGAGGAGGGGGGGGCCTAGATTTTCGTCTAGGGGAGGGGGCCCAAAATTTCGAGGCTAGGGGAGGGTGGACGTGGACCCCACCCTGCCCCCCCCCTTTCTCACCTATGGGTCCAATTTCCGAAGAAAACTAATTTTAAACAATTAAAGGTTTAATAATAGTTTTTTATAAGATAATACTACATTTTATTGAATAAAAAGCGATATTGAAGAATAAAAAGGGTGTAAAAACATGAATTTGTGTTAAAAATTTACGTTTTTGGAAGAAAATTTAGTATAAAAAAAGTACTTAAATTTTCCCAAGAGGGAAGGGAGGGTCAGATTTCAAAATCTAGAGGGGGGTCACTGGGTCACGGGTCAGAGGTAAAAAATTCGAGGGGGGAGGGGGGGTCCCCTGGATTTTTTTCTAGGGGGGCCCAAAATTTCGAGGCTCGTGGGAGGTGGACCCCACCCTACCCCCCTTGTTCATCTATGTTCCCAACATTGCATACACTTCGTGTTTTTAGCGAAAAAATCCAGGGTTTTTTGTACAGGAAACGCAAGATCTCAACAAATACTGCACCAATCTTAACAATCAAGATATTAAATTAAAGCAGAAAGTAGCCGCTTTTTGAGTACATATTTTGTAACTTAAATCATCTTTATACCCATTGAGCAATCTTTCAAGTACAGAATTTTCAAAAAAATCGTCATTTTTTGGGGATCATATCTTCTGAACTACTGGAGATATTTTGATGAAAAAAATTTTGTGGGCTATTGAGGACAGGGGTACGGTTTTCACAATAAATTACCAAAATTGAAGACAAAAAGTTTGGCACCAGACCGAACCTTTTAACTAAAATTGACGTTTTTACATATTTTCTCTTTAAAATCGAAAAAAATATGGGTAAAATGCATTCAAAAAAAAAAACAAAACAAAAAACAACAAAACACAACGATGTGGTAAGTAATCGTTCCTGCCAATTTTAACTCGCCCATACATCAGGGTTTTAACCTCTCTTCCCTTCCCCCCAATCCGGCCCAACTTATACTAAAGTCAAAGTCAAAAACAACTTGCCTTTTATTTTTTCTGTAGGTAAATAATTGGAAGCAGTCGCTGCAAACTGGATAGATTTGAGATCAGACAATGAACTTCGTATTTCATTAATAAAATTTAGCGCCGCAGTATTTTGAATACTTTTCGAAAGAAGATCTGTATACAGCAATGAGATCACAAATTCAGTTTTGAAACTCCTTGGAATGTCATTAGAATTCCAAAAATCCTCCAATTGTTTTAATACTGCACTCTTTAAAGTAAAATTTGTGAGAAGTGTAGAGTTTAGTTCCACTATAATTTTACCAAGTTTAGAGTCGTCTGAATTTGGCAAAACATCTGAAGATGAGAAAACAGTATTATTACTAAAAGTTCTGTTTTCAACAACCGTGTAGTTGTTGGTGTGTAGAAGAGATATCGATTGGGCGGCACGGTATAAATCACGCACATCTGTCGCTTGACATACAGAATATACAAGAGACTTCGTAGAACGGAAGCAAAAATATTTTTCCGTGGAATTTATAAATAAAGGACTGGAACTCTCAATCCAAAGAGCATAACTAAAATTATAGGAAACAATTTATAATACTAGAATTGAATTAAAATTTTTTCGGGATAATATTTGGTTTTAAGTACCTAAACATTTCAGCAAATGGGTCATTTCACGTCAAATGACACATGCCATTTGCCCTTAGGTCACCGATTTGGCTGAAAATTGGTATACAAGTGGGATTGCCTGAGAAAACACGTCACACAAACTTTTAGACTTAAAAACCATATGAAACCCAAGATATGACCCTTCAAATTTTGGAGTTTGACCCCGTTTTCAGGAAAACGTCTGAACTTTAAAGCCTTGTAGCAGTGTATATAATTTATATTTACCCCTAAGTCCCATGTTAGACCAATTCTGGAGTACGCTAGTGCAGTTTGGAATCCTTATTTACAAAAAGATATAAACATTTTGGAAAAAATTTCACTAGACGGTTGTTTTATAAATGCAAGTTGTTACCTGTTGGTTATGAACAAAGACTGGATTACCTAGGTTTAGAAAGATTAAAGGACCGAAGAGACAAAATTGATTTATATGAGTGCTTTAAAATTATACATTGTTTAGACAATTTGCAAGCCACTGATTTTTTCAAGTTTAACCTGCAGCCCACCCGTGGTAATCCATTTAAATTGGCAATGAAAGACTGCCTAATTAATGCAAGGAAATTTTCTTTTTCAAATAGGGTTGTTACACCTTGGAACAATCTACTCCCATCTCAAGTAACTGTCGATGGTTTGGATGCATTCAAGAAAAGTTTTAAAACTGACTTAAATAAGAGCTCTTTTTGAGCCTTTGAAGTCATATCAGATAGCTGTGTTCGTTGATGTCTTGTTAAATTTGTATTTCATATTGGCGACAATTAAGTCGCAGAATTCATGTTGTTGATGAAAAAAAAGAGAAAAAAAAGGAAAAGAAATAATGAAATGATGAAAACAGTAGAATTAAACTATGCATAGACTATGCTTAGTATAATATTAATTCTGTTATCTGATCATTAAATAAAATAAATAATGTTATATATATCATTTTAAAGCTAAAAAATGTGATATTTATTATAAAAGTAATAAAAATATATGGTCTGAGGACAAAATTTTTACTTATAATGCAAAACAAACTTAAAATCAAAATAGCAAAAAACACGCCACCTTCAATTTTGACAAAAATTACACTATATATAGAGGTAACATTTGAGAAGCTTCATGCAAAAAATCAGCATGGTTTCTTTGAGTTTAGTCAATTTACAAGCATTTTAGTTTCTTCAATTTAGCAGTTTTTTCAACAAAATACAGAAAAATTTGACAAATTCTTTAAAAATTGAATAAAAAAATGTTATGTTGATACAAACTAGGGTAACATAACACTTTAAAAGATCAGAAACATTATAATGCTACAAAGATCACATATTCTGTGTAATAAATTATAGTTTGGTAATAATAAAAGTAGTTGTGATTGAGTTCCAAAGTTTTAGGGTTTGAGTCGTAAACTTAATGGCTTGATTATTATTTATAACAGCCACATAATAATAAAACTGATTGGTACTGCTTCCTAGTACTAGCTTGAAAGTGTAAATTTAAAAAAAGATACAGTAATATTATTTATTCCTAGTGTGTTAATGTTTCCAAAAAATTCTAATTTTTAACTGAAATTCAGTAGGTGCATAGGTGAGAAAGGGGGAGGGCAGAGTGGGGTCCACCCATACATGGGCACAGGAGGGTTGGGGGGGTTGGGGGGGGGGGGTTAACCCCCCCCCCCTAAATTCTGAGAAGGGGGGTTTAACCCCCCCCCACTCAGAAGTGGAGGGGGGAGAAAAAGTTAACCCCCCCCCAATTTTGGAAAAATAAAGAAAAAAATGTCTTTAAAATGACTTCTAACTGCCTCCAAACTTAAGTTTTGAGGTCAAAATGAATGTTTTAAGCAGTAAAAAGCTCAAAAATGCAATAAAAAGGGCTTTTTGACCTAAAATTAACGTTTTTTACCTATTTTTCCTTCAAAATCGAAAAACGATATGGGTAAAATGCACTCCAGAAAAAAAAAACGATATGGGTATTTCGCGTTTCTCGGATTTTAACCCCCCCTAATTTGGGGTTTAACCCATACATGGGCACGGGAGTTGTTGGGGGGGGGGGGGTTAACCCCCCCAAATTTTGAGAAGGGGGGTTTAACCCCCCCCACTCAGAAGTGGGGGGGGGAAAAGTTAACCCCCCCCAATTTTGGAAAAATGAAGAAAAAAAATGTCTTTAAAATGACTTCTAACTGCCCCCAAACTTAAGTTTTGAGGTCAAAATGAATGTTTTAAGCAATAAAAAAGCTCAAAAATGCTATAAAAAGGGCTTTTTGACCTAAAATTAGCGTTTTTTACCTATTTTTCCTTCAAAATCGAAAAACGATATGGGTAAAATGCACTCAAGAAAAAAACGATATGGGTATTTTGCGTTTCTCGGATTTTAACCCCCCCCCTAATTTGGGGTTTAACCCCCCACTCCGGACCAACTTGCCCATGTATGGTTTAACCCCCCCACTCCGGACCAACTTGCCCATGTATGGGTCCACCCCCTTCTAGCCTTGAAATTTTGGGACCCCCCCCCCAAACGAAAATCTAGGGCCCCTCCTCTTACCCCAAATTTCCGAATTTTTTACCCCTGACCCCCCTATAGATTTTGAAATCTAACCCCCCCTCGGGAAAATTTTAGGTACCTTTTTTATACTAAATTTTCTTCTAAAAACGTGAATTCTCATCACATATTCATGCTTTTACATCCTTTTTATACATGAATATGACTTTTTATTCAATAAAATGTAGTATTATCCTATAAAAAGAACAATTATTAAAGTTATTATGGTTTAAAACTGTTTTGCTTTGGACACCGGACCCCACCTGACCCCCCTCTAGATTTCAAAATTTCGCACCCCTGGTCGACCTCCCCTAAAAAGCTAGGGGGGTCCGGAACCCCCTGGGACCCCCCTCCTAGAAGTCAAAATTTGATTTACCCTGGGTAATCACCCCCCCTAGCTTCCCCGACCGTGCTCACCTATGAGTAGGTGTATACCTTGTTGGACAAATTTTCTTTACTTTTGATTCACTTTTTTTGTCAATATTTGCCGCATTATCTTAATGTTTGATTCTTCATTGATATCTAATTTTTTAAGAACTGACTGCTTGTCTTTCCAAATTTTCTTTAATTAATTTAGGATTTATCTGCTGTAAATTTCCCTTGATATTTTTTATAAGGAAGAGTTTGTTTGTATAAAAATGTAAAATTTTAACTTAAAATAATTTTAGCCAAAATACTTTTATTTTTTCCCAGTGCCTTAATGTTCTACAAAATCTTACTTTGATTTTAAAGTTATTACCCATGTTTTGCAATTTTTTTTAGCTTTTTTTCTTAACCAATTCCTTTTGTTCTCTTTGACACTGTTTGTCACATAATCTTAATGTTTTTTTTATAATCTAATTTTTACTGAAACTAATTACCAGCACTCCTTTATATTTTTTATTTTTAAAGATTTTTTACAGTAAACTTGTCTTGTTATTTTTGAAGACTCATTTCCTTATACAATAAATGTTTATCTTATATTATTATGCACAAAAATTTAAATACTTTTAAAAAATTATTAAAAAAATACATACAACAAGTACTAATTTCTATATTCCTGATGTCTTACTGTTTTAACAAAATTATTTTTTTACAAAATTTATTGGCTTCGCTTGGTATATTTTTACTTTTATTTAGCTTGCATTGTCTTATTGTTTAATTCTATGTTAATATTCTTTCATTATATCTTAAATTGCATTGAAATCTAGTTTTTTAACTTATTACCTGTGCTTCTTTTTTAACTTTTCTGAGGCTTAATTAGGTTGCTTATATCAATGTATTTTACTTTATCCTAAATATTTTTCTCATATTTTTTATTTTCTTTGATTTTTCTGAAAAAAAATTGCGAAACATGGGTAATAACTATAAAATCAAAGTAAGATTTTGTAGAACATTAAGGCACTGGGAAAAATAAAAGTATTTTGACCATATTTTTTTATTTTAAATTATTTGAGGTTAAAATTTTACATTTTACATTACTCTTCCTTATAAATATCAAGGGAAATTTACAGTAGAAGAATCCTAATTTAAGTAAACAAAATATGAAAAGACAAGCAATTAGTTCTTAAAAAATTAAATATCAATGAAGAATCAAACATTAAGATAATGGGGCGAATAATGACAAAGAGAGTGAATCAAAAGTAAGGAAAATTTATTCAACAACCTACTGAATTTCAGTTAAAAATTAGAATTTTTTCGGAAACATTAACACACTAGGAATAAACAATATTGCTGTATCTTTTTTTTAAATTTACACTTTTAAGCTAGTACTAGGAAGCAGTACCAATCAGTTTTATTATTATGTGGCTGTTATAAATAATAATCAGGCCATTAAGTTTACGACTCACACCAAAAACTTTGGAACTCAATCACACCTACTTTTATTATTACCAAACTTTATTTATTACACAGAATATGTGATCTTTGTAGCATTATAATTTTTTGATCTTTTAAAGTGTTATGTTACCCTAGTTTGTATCAACATATGAGTTTTTTATTCAATTTTTAAAAAATTTGTCAAATTTTTCTGTATTTTGTCGAAAAAACGGCCAAATTGAAGAAACTAAAATGCTCTAAATTGACTAAACTCAAAGAAACCACACTGATTTTTTGCATGAAGCTTCTCAAATGTTACCTCTATATTATAGTGTAATTTTTGTCAAAATTGAAGGTGGCGTGTTTTTTGCTATTTTGATTTTAAGTTTGTTTTGCATTATAAGTAGAAAATTTTGTCCCCAGACCATATATTTTTATTACTTTTATAATAAATATCACATTTTTAGCTTTAAAATGATATAACATGGGGTTAATATAAATTATATACACTGCTACAAGGCTTTAAAGTTCAGACGTTTTCCCGGAACCGGGGTCAACAAACTCCAAACTTTGAAGGTTCATATCTTGGGTTCCATAGGGTCTCCAGGGCTCCCCCGCTAAAAATTTGTGTGGGATGTTTTCTCATATAATCCCACTTGCATACCAATTTTCAGCCAAATCGATGACCTAAGGACAAATTTTTCAAAAATTATGTGTCATTTGACGTGAAATGACCCAAATGTGTAATAACCAAAAACATCCTTAACACTTTAACCAAATGGTAACCAAATGACACTTGTTTAAAATATTTATCTAATAGAAAGCCATTCTAAGATAATAAAATAATGGTTTTCTTGGCGCTTCTCCAAAATTACAAATTGTAAATTATCAACTAAAATTAAAATTTTTAGTTTACAAAAATTATCAAACTCTTAGTGTCATTCAAAACACCGCGTGTATTTTGCAATACCATAATAATGAATGATTAACCTATAAAATGCATCAGCACGTTAATAATTATTTTTAATAAATGGTTACATAAAAAAAACTCAAAACATAAGTTCTAAATTTGGTTTATTTTATTTTACACACTTGTTGGAATTTTATTCAATAATTAAAAAAAAAATAACTCACCCATCTGATGTGATCCAAAAAGGCTCAAAAATGCCCACTTTTCCTGAACCATCAGGGTTATTTTTAGGGTCCCCTGTAAGCACCAAATCGAATTCTGCATAGTTAAAAGGTTTTGTCCATGAAGAATTAACAGTCTGTACACCACCATGCCAATGACGGCTCTCACCCAACAACACGCAGTCAGCCAGTAGCAAAGTAGATTTAACATCGCCAGGCTAAAAACAAAAATTTATTAAATTACTTCATAAAAAATGAGAAATAATAAGGAAATTACTTTCGTGATATTGTTGTTTTTTGTGCTCCCACAAATATTTTGTAGAACAACGATTTTACATTAACATACTTAATTAAAATGATGCACAAGCTAATTCCGCGAAGCCAGATATTTTTTTGTAAGAAAGGTCCCTTAGGTTTAATTTCGGGAGAAAAACTATCTTGAGGCGCTCCACAAGCATATTATAAACAATAAAAAAAACTACAATGTTTCCCAAATCGCCATAAGTTTACATTGCTGATTCAGACATGTGCACTGCCCCCCCCCCCGGTTGTTCCGGCATTAAAACGGGGGGGGCAATTCCAAAATGGGGTGGCCAGTTTTTTTAAACGGGGGGGGGGAATAAAACGGGTGGGGGAAGCAGGGGGGGAAGAAAAAAAAGAGAAAAAAAGGAGAAAGAGAAAAAAAGAAGGGAAAAGGGAAAAAAGGGACAAAAAAAACGGAAATAAGGTAAAAATAGGTCTAAAATGGCTTAAAATACATTGACATAGGCTAAAAACTGCAAAAAATTCGCGATGATGGCGTCATCATAGGTCAAAAATGGCGTCATATTTTTAGGGTATACTTTTTCATTTTTTGGCTGTGGGGGGGGGGCAATAAAACGGGGGGGGGGGCAAATCCCTCCAATAAAACGGGGGGGGGGCATTTTCAGACCGTGCACAGGTCTGCTGATTTATATTTTTTTTTTGTTGAAATTTAATGGATTATGAAGGATCATAATCAAGCACGACATAATTACAAACCTGTGGTCTGAAAATGCCCCCCCCGTTTTATTGGAGGATTTGCCTCCCCCCCCAAAAAAATGAAAAAGTACCCTAAAATTATGACGCCATTTTTGACCTATGATGACGCCATCATCGCGAATTTTTTTCAGTTTTTAGCCTATTTCAATGTATTTTAAGCCATTTTAGACCTATTTTTACCTTATTTCCGCTTTTTTTGTCCCTTTTTTCCCTTTTCTCTTCTTTTTTTGTCTTTTTTCTCCTTTTTTTCTCTTTCCCCCCTGCTTTCCCCCCGTTTTATTTCCCCCTCCCGTTTTAAAAAAGTTGCCCCCCCGTGCCCCCCCCATTTTGGAATTGCCCCCCCCCCCGTTTTAACCCCCGGGGGGGGGGGGCAGTGCACATGTCTGTAATTATAAATGTTAAAACAACTATAAATAATAAATTAACCTTTTAGAAACGAAAACGATTTTAAACCACATATTTCAAAGTTACAAGGATTAAATAACAAAATTGCATTGCTTTAATAAAAATCCGTAACCTTGCTAATTTTATCCATATTTTGTTATATGAAGGTTTTAAAATATTTTAATAATTGAGCGCAAAAATTAAGTTATTGTTATCATAACTTAATTTTATTTTATTCTCAGAAAAACGGTTTGCCCTCCTACCCTCCTAACAAAAGTCTTGGACTCTTATTTTTCTTACTTTTCTATCTGAGATTTTATAATAATTTGAACCTGGAATCAAGTTTTCTCAAGTGTTTTAATGGTTTAAACTTAAAAATTTTTTTCTGGAAAGCATTTTACTCCAGATCCTTGCCGACAAGGGGCTCTTATTCTAAGTTTCACTTAGGCGCTTTCGCGCCCAACCTGCTTTCATGGATGAATATGGTCACCAGCATGGGCGTAGCCAGGATTTCGGAAAGGGGGTGTCCAACTCTGAACAAAATTTCCGAAAGGGGGGTCCAGGGGGGTCTAAATCCTAAACGTTATAAAGGGCTAAAAAAATTTTTAGCGCTCCGCGCGGAGTGTTTATTGCCTTGTTTATGTCACATACTTCCTTATTTTCCTATTATTCAATTAAAAAAATCTATAAAACACAGAAAAAATTTTTACAAACAATTTGATAACTTAAAATTTTTGATTTCTAATACATTAACAACTGAAAAATAAAAGTGCAAGAAAATGTTTTTAAAATTACTTCTGCTAACCTTTAAATTTTTAATCCTACTGTATAACAATCTAAAGGAGGGTGGTCCGTCCAACGTGGTTGTATCAAGATTACAAAATAAAATAACACAAATTTGGAACTGGAGACCAATTAAAACATTAAAAATGGGGTGGATCCAGCGTGGTCATATCAAGATCACAAAACAAAGTAACACAAATTTAGAAGTGGTGACTATATAATTAATCGAGCGCTGAGCGGAGCGAAGCGCGAGAAAATTTTTAAAAAATGGCCATTCTAGATCCCCAAATTTTTATACTTGACGACCCAAAGGGGGGGTCTAACCTAAAATTTTTTCCTTTGCCGACCCAAAGGGGGGTCTAGACCCCCTAGACCCCCCCTGGCTACGCCCATGGTCACCAGAGCTGGGGGAAAAATATTTACCCTTAATAACAAATAATTCAACAATTTAAAATCTAGGAAGGGAATCCTAAAGGGGGATCCGATTATCGAAACAAAACATTTTAAGCCATTTTTTGTTGTTTTAAAGGATAATATTATAATTTATTAAACAGTTAAGGGGTTAAAAGGCGGTATTCACGTGTAAAAATAATAATTTTTATTAAAAAGTGAACGTTTTTGGCAGAAAATTTGGCATAAAAACTATACCTAAAATTTTCCTAATGGGGAGGTCGGTCAGATTTTAAATTCTAGAGGGGGCTCAGGGTAAAAAAATTCCGAAAATTGGGGGAGGCGGGCCGGCTCTGGATTTTTTCTTGGCGGATGGGACTTGTTCATTCATGTCTAAAAATAATATGTTCTATGTACAAAGCACAAATGGTACCAACATTAAATTTTTTATTGGGTGTTTCTTCCGTCCAGTTGTATCGAACGCAACCGGCTGTTCCAAAAGTGTACGACGCGATTTCAAGTCTGGAATGGTCTGCATATCGAAGACAACATCTACCTTAAATACAGTCATTCGAACAGGTGTGTTTGTTTACAGCAGGGATTTATGTATATAGGTGAGCTATGGGGTGGCTGGCTGGCTGGCTACCCTGAGTAATAATACTTTAAAAACTAGGAAGGGCTCCAGGGGGAGGGGCATCCACATCCTACTAGCTTCTTAGAAGGGGGTCGACTTGTAGTAAACCTGTTTGAAATCTACAGGAGGGGGTTAGGGGGCTCTGGTTTCTAAGTTATTTTAAATCATAAATTTAAGTTTTTAAAGACTACAATAAGCTATCTAGGTATAACAAGTGTACAAAAATAAACTATAGTCCATACAAAAATGATGCGGACTGGCGACAAAACTCGAACTTTGAAAGGTTATATCTCCATAAGCTAGGCTAGAATATGTACGGAACATATATCGGAGTATAGCTCAGACTTTTAGCTATCTTTCAAAAACGTTAGAAAAAATTGTTTTTCTATGACATGATCACTACGGCCGATGCCGTGAAAAAAACTTGGTCCCAAAAAAACAAAACTTTTTTATATTTAATAAGACATAAGAAAGAAACGCCGCTTGGTACGCTATTAAAACATTCGGCTCGCTCAAATTTTTTTATGATGTGTTGAATGCACGCGGTTTCGCAATCTTTCGCCCAATTAATACACTGCATTAATTTTTTGATAGCTTTTGTTTTGCTTCCTGCTCCACGTGTGTACGATTTTGATGATAACTGTTATATACTAAATGTCCACCATTTTTATCCGTAAATTTTGACCTAAAAATTTTTTTGGGGTTGACCCCCCGGAGGCTAGGGGTCCAAACACAATACCGAAAAATTTTTTTGAAATCCTTTTTTAAAACAATTAAAAACATAAAATTTATCAAAAAATAACTTTTTAGTTTAGGTTTGTGTCAAAAAACCTAATATTAAGTTTGTAATTGGCTGTCAAAAATGACGAATTTAAAATTTGGAAGCATTCCAAGCCCGTATGCTGGCAGCAGCAAATATTTAAATTAAAAACTTTTCCAAAAAAATAAGCATTAAAAGTTAATTTTTTTTCGAATTTCCAGATGATTTTGTTGGAAAACATATTTTCAAGGTTAAAATCCTACTACAAAATTGTCAAATATCGCAGATAAAAAATGCTATTTTTTAAGTGTTTTCTTAGTTGCAAACATGTTTCCCAGTTTGTGAACACAAAAACAAATTTCTAATAACTATGTCTCCCAACTTTTGCCAATATCTATATCCAAATGTAATTTTTTAAGTGATGCTATTGGAAACTATAATTACGCCGGTACCAAAAAAGTCTACAAATTTAACTCCTAATGATTTTCGTCCTATTTCAATAACCAGTATTGTGTCCAAATTGTGTGAAGCTCATGTAATGGAAATTTTAAAAACCTTTATAGATCCACTTCTGTCAAATATACAATTTGGTTTTAGAAAATTCCGCAGCACAGTTGATGCTTTGCTGCTT
The DNA here is from genome assembly GCA_030248175.1 of Microlaimidae sp. YZB2_3. Taxonomy (NCBI): domain Eukaryota; kingdom Metazoa; phylum Nematoda; class Chromadorea; order Desmodorida; family Microlaimidae; species Microlaimidae sp. YZB2_3. The sequence goes on along the minus strand of JASAMX010004018.1, from coordinate 20,364 downwards.
TTTGAGGAATATATATGTGATGGATTTGAGTGGTACCGAACAAATGGGACTTCAACTAAAGTTGCTGCTGTATTTTTTGACATAAGTAAAGCCTTTGATTCAGTCCCACACCAAAATCTTTTAAGATGTCTGCGAGACGAGTTTGGTGTTAGTAATTGTTTGTTAAATTATGTAAAATCTTATCTTTCAGGAAGATTGTTCAAAGTCAAGGTAGAAAACATTTTATCAAGAGAAAGGCATGTTTCAAGTGGAGTGCCTCAAGGTTCAAAACTGGGACCTTTGCTGTATATTGCTTACTGCAATTTTTTAGGTTCAGTTGCATTATCACGGCAATCAAAAATTTTATAATGTATGCTGATGACCTCTGCTTAATTAAACCAATTGTTTCAGGTGCAGACAAAATTGCTCTCAACAATGACATAAAATTAATTAATGAGTTTTTTACCCAGCGTTTATTAACAGTTAGTACAAGTAAAACTAAATATATACTGCTTTCTTTGGCCAACAATCGGGTTAATTTGACCTATGATTTAAAATTGGGTGAAAATATAATTGAGAGAGTGCAACAATATAAATATCTTGGGTTAAATGTGGATGAAAATTTTTCATGGAGTTAACATACTCAAATTAAGTGTGCCTCTTTAAGAAAAGCCGCGGGTGCACTTTGCAAACTATTTGGTAAGAATATTAACTCTAATACTTTAAAAAATATATTTTTTAGTACAATTTTTCCATCTCTAACATATGGTTTGGCGGTGTATTATCCCTGTTTGCAAAAAGATCGACTTAAACTGGAAAAATGTCTGCAATCCTGTCTTAGAATGCTGTATAGAGACTATTCCCACCCATATCAACAACTGAAAGACAACAGTGGTTTGATTTCAGTAGGTCACACAGCAGCAAGCTTTCGTGCAAGACTTATATACTGTTATTTCAATGAATTTCGTTGTTTTCCTGAAAATAAACTGACTTTAGTCACAGACAGCAATGTAAGAAGAGCAGAACGATTAATAATAAATGATTATCAATATCATTTGCCTATTAAACATTTTTTTAGAACCAATTTATCAGCTTTGAGACAGTCTGTAAGACTGTGGAATACAATCCCTACAATGATTTGTGATCAAACTAAGCAAAGGTTTTTTAAAAATATGCGTGATAGAGTTTTTTAAATACTTTCCTGAAAAATAATGTATATTACAATGTTTTATAGTTTTTACAGTGTAATAATGTAATAATTTATTTAATGTTTTGTGTCTTACTCTATTGCGTGTTATAGTTTTAGCGCTCAAAACTTTGCCTGCAATTTTTTCCTTGGAAGTGGGATGGTTTTGGTTTTGTCGTGGCATTTGCTCTTGTGGTGAGTCCGGAATCATTTTACAGGTGTAAATGACATGATTTTGGCAGAATTTTCCTGCTCTTGGGTTTGTATTTGCAGTTGGGTTTTGGGATTTGGCTTATTGTGTGTGGTTTATTTCCTTCTTTTTTTTAGTTTATAAAAGGTACATACAATCTCAGTGCAGTATTAACTTGCTTATGTATGTTTCCTGTTTTTCAACGAAATAAATATAATAATAATAATAATAATCGGCCGTAGTGATGACATCATAGAAAAACATTTGTTCTAACCTTTTTAAAAGATAGCTAAAAGTCTGAGCTATGCTCCAACATATGTCCCGTACATATTCTACCTTAGGTGATGGAAATATAACCTTTCAAACAGGGACGTAGCCAGAGTTTCATTTTGGGGGGGGGGGCGGAGCCCCCTTTAGTTTTTGAAAACGTTAAAAAAGCTTTAAAAAGCAGGGATAAACGTAGATAAAGCTGTATAATACAATGTTTTTGGCCTAATAACCTATTATCTAATGTTTTTAGCGGTAAAATCATGTTTTCTTAGTTAAAAATTACATAAGCACACATTGGAAGAGCCTGGATTTTACAAAAAAGGAATTTAGAGACGTCAGTTTAAGACCCCTTGGCTAAACCCACATTGTAAACCAAAGCACATGAGCAGCATCTCGGCTTCATGTTTTCTAGGGTACCTACCTATATGAAAAAAATCCGAGCCAATGCTATAGGCGGCAGAAAAATTTAGGAGGGGGGAGGTACATAAATCAACCAATATGATTGTTTGTTTTGCTTTCTGTGTAGTACTTATTACATATAAAAATTATTGTACTAACCTTGAAATAACATTAGCATCAGGCAACATAAATAACGAGATATATATGTATGTATACTATAGAAAGTGACCGCTGAGCAAAGCGAAGCGGAACAAATTTTTGGTTTTTGGGGGTCTATTGGGGTACTAAAATTATTTTAAAGTTTGGCGCCGAGCGATTAGCGAGGCGCTAGAAAATTTTGAATTTTTAGCTTCTGAAAACCCCCAAATTTTACTATCTGGCGACCATTTCGGGGAGGGGGGGGCGCCCCCGCCCAACCACTATCCTTATTTTTCCTCCTGTCCGACCGTTTCGGGGGGGGGGGGGGCCGCCCCCCCCCCCCCCCCTGGCTACGTCCCTGCTTTCAAAGTTCGAGTTTCAACATTTTTGTATTGACTTATAGTGTTTTTTACTACAAAATTATCTTTTTGACAGTAATTTTTACCTAAAGTTAAATTTAAAATCTGGCTGAGAAGGGGTCATAGATGAACACGGTTAAAAAGCTAGGGGGGGTGTTTACCCGGGGTAAATGACTTTTCAAAATCTAGGAGGGGGGTCCTAAAGGAGGGGGGCCGCCCCCCCCCCCCCCGAAATCCGGCAAAGCCGGATTTTTTTGTAAGGGGGGAGGGATCCTTACGTTTTTAAATTTTGGGAGAGAAAAAATTTTTTTTAATATTTATTAATACAGAAACTTTCGTGATGCCTTCCAAAAGCATGTTAATAGTCAAAAAACCAAAATTTTCCCACTACGCGGGTAGTTTAAATTGACAATTTATCTTAGTTCTTCGATTTCAAATTCATTATCCCATTCAGTAGTTAAGGCATACATGTTAATAAAACTACTATAACCTTTATTATCTTTTTATTAACGTTTAAACATGTTTTAAATGTATAGGTATAAAAAACCTTAAATTTGTAATAAATATCATCTGGAATTAAAATTTCTATTGTATTTTAGCGTCTTAAATTCAAAATTTTCTCCCCCGGGCGGCATTCTGCCCCCCGGACCCCCCTGACAAGGGGCTCTGCCCCTTGACCCCGCTGGGAGGCTATCGCCTCCAGTACCCCCATATCTGGGGGGCTACCGCCCCCCAGACCCCCCTTCAGGGTTAGTATTTACTACCCCCCAGACCCCCCCCCCAAATGAAATTCTGGGCACGCCACTGCTTTGTATGATCTGTCAAAGGAGAGCAGTGCAGGTTATGCAACAAACAAATCTTGCATCTTATTACACTCAAATTCTAACTTATAAATGATTAGTAAAACGTGCTTTAATTTTTATTTTTTATTCATTAACCTTGATCTGCGCAGTCAGCATTAGGATCCATACAATAGGATGGAAGTGTAACACCACTGGGAGGCTGATGAAATCCCCACAAGATCATTAGGCGGGGTACCGATAGTCCAGGATGATATATTTCCAAACGCTTGCGTAGCGGCATGAATTCTGCGTAGTTAGTTAATAAAAACTAAAAAGTAAAAAAATCCCTTTCCAGTACAAAAAAACTATGAGGTTGAGTTTTAAGCTTTTATAACCCCACCCTACTGACTCAGCAAACGTTGATCCTAAACAATTTTTCTTACTTAAATGAAACTTTTAAAATACCCCGACAAAATTAAAGCTGTTTTGACAAAAAATTTAAGCATTGCTCCCTTCAACTAAAAACAAGTAAAGCAAATGGTATTTTTAAGCTACCAAGTAAAAAATTACAATGAAATTGTAAAAATCATGCTTATAGCATTCTCTAAAAATCGCGAAATCGCCATTTTTTAAAATTTGTAGCTAATTTTAACAATACAAACACAACCTTCTGAATTTAAAAGTAATGATTTCTTGATTATCAAAGAATGCTGTGAGCGTGATTTTGTAATATTTTGCTATTTGCTTTGCCTATAGAAAAACTACATCTGGATAGTGCAATTGGTTTACCGAATAAAAAAATTATTAGTATACGTTTTTACTGTGTGAAGAACCGCATAGATATGTCGGATACTTATTTACTACAATCCACACACGTCCCCGGACTATTTCACATCTGTTCTCTTTGAGCGTAAGTTACGCCTGGGGTGAAATCGCCCCCTTTTTCATGCTCTATTCTTAGATCATTTTTCATAACCAGGTTAAATGTCAAAATCACACAATTTAAATTGGCGTTCTCATGTCTCGAGGCACTTTACGAGATCAGAAAGATTAAATTCGTCTTGTAAAACAAAATAAAAAGCACTGTTACCCATACATGGGCAAGTTGGTCCGGAATAGGGGGGTTAAACCCCAAATTAGGGGGGTTAAAATCCGAGAAACACAAAATACCCATATCGTTTTTTTCTGGAGTGCATTTTACCCATATCGGTTTTCGATTTTGAAAGAAAAATAAATCAAAAACACTAATTTTAGGTCAAAAAGCCCTTTTTATTGCATTTTTGAGCTTTTTATTGCTTAAAACATTCATTTAAGTTTGGAGACAGTTAGAAGTCATTTTAAATACTTTTTTCTTCGTTTTTCGAAAATTGGGGGGGGGGTAACCTTTTCCTCCCCCCCACTTCTGAGTGGTGGGAGCTTAAACCCCTCTTCTCAGAATTTGGGGGGTTAACCCCCCCCCCCTGTGCCCATGTATGCTGTTACCTGATATTGGGGTGGATGTTCAGGATTTATTACCATAAATACAATGATAGCTGCAAATATAATACCCAATAAAAAAAATAAAAACAAGTTAAGTCGTATTTCCTTCTTTTTTCGTTGCATGTTTGATCGCACATAATTCCAAACCTAAAAAAAATTAATAATAATAACCTCTAGTTGATTTGACAGAATTCGTAACAAATTAACTGAAAAAAGTTCATAAAAACTCAGCACATATCATCATGTCCACTAGAATTAGGTGAGTTCAACAAAAATCCGAGAAACCATTTTTATTTCATGTTTTTTTGGGAAAAGATGTATTTTTGTCATAAAATTTTATATGAAAAATTTTTTTTGTTAAAAAGATACTGTTAAGATCACAGAGAAAAATTTATTAATTTTTTTAGTTTTTTAGAGCTAAAAACAAACATCATAAACCTCAGCTTTTTTGCGTCACTGTGAAGTTTTTGGCGTATGATTTTGATGAATGATAAATCTGATTCACCTCCATTCCAGAGAAAATTTTAAGTGTCTTTTTTATCTTATATTTTCATCCAAAAACATTAATTTTTAACAAAAAGACGTCCTACAAAATAACAATAATTAAACTTTTAGTGGTTCAAAACTATTTTGCTCTGCACACTAGACCTCACCTAACCCCCCGCTGGGGTTAGAAATTTTCCACTCCAGGTCGACCTCAACCCTAAAAAACTAGGGGTCTAACCTTCTGACCGTTTTTATCTATGGTTTAAAACCGGGATAAATTTTTTTAATGTTTTCTAAGAAGGAAAAGAATTTATCAACGTCGAAAGGTTGAATGCAAAATGGTTATAATACGTTGATCGACGCTCGAAAAGTATACATTTAAATCAAAATTAAATGTAATAAAAATTTTTGAACCTTTTTAATCCTATTTTAAAAAATTGATCAACTGAAAATAAAAACAAATAAAACAAACACGCTAATAATAAGAATACTTAATTTTTGATTTTTGCTTTCAGAACGAAAAATCAAAACAAACAAAGCTGTAATATTTAAAACCCTTTATGCAGTGCTAAATGTGTCATTTTGCTTTAATAATGGTTAATGGCTCTTAAAAAATGATTTATACTCTGCTTCTTTGAGACACGGCGCATCTGATAGCGAAACTGAATGCAACGATTTTTTATCCTTTTTCTCAATGCCTCTCTCCGAAACAACATCTCGCTAAATGTGAAATCCTAGTCAATGCGCGTGTTTTAATATTTTTTTTTGCAAAATTAATTCTTCGAGAGAAAAAGAATTTTGACGCAAAAAACAATAGAAAATTTTATCCGGATTTTAACCTGGCTAAAATTAATTTTTCTCTCGCATACTTACTTAAGTAAATAAAAAAGTTAACCAAGACGAGATATCACGACCCGAGGCGAATTTTAACCAGGAGATTTTTAACCAGTAGCAATTTGAATAAGGGTATGGGAGCAAAAAATTTTTTGAAACTATTTGGGTTATTAACCCACAACCAATTTGCCCGGAATGTCTTTATTTAAACGTATTGTTTACTTTTTTAGCTGATATAAAATTAAGTATTGGATACCTACTTCCAACATGTTGACTTTGTTAGGTTGAGTTTCTTCATCCTTTTTGCCTTTTTCTTGAGTAGGATTTTGGTTTTCTTTTGCTTCAGCATTCTTTGATTGTGGTAAAACAGATTCTGTTGAAAATTTTTGCGAGTCTGTTAAACATTTACCCAGCTCAGTTCTTTCGTTTTTGCTAAACATGAGCAAATTTAATCTATTTTACTTACTACTGCAATATATTTTTTTAAAAGAGCTATGTGACATATTTTTTCTATAAATGTAACATTTTTTGTAATAGCGTTTTAAAACTACAAAATAATAAGATCAATACCAAGCGACTTAAATAAATCTTTTAATGAAGACACTGCGCGCAGTGAACACCCTAGCGGTGAAGGTTGCCAATCGTCATTGATTTTAGAAGAAGAGTACTCAACTATTGGAGTGAAATTGTTTTCGCTGCTTTCTGATCTGTCTTAGCTCCTGTGCATAATCTGACTGCGGGAGATTAAGTTTCAGGAAATGCAACAACAACAACAAAAACTACAAAAAAACTATAACTAATTTATGTAATTTTTAAACTCAAAAAAGCATGGAAAATTTTTTTCAAAGTTCAGTTATTTCATAAAAATTTTAAGCCTTTGACGTTTAATAATGAGAAAAAACATGGATTTCTGAAATCCCTCATTAAGCGCAAAGTTTCTTTGCTGATTTTTAAAGTCAGATTTATATCAAATTTTGCATATAAATTGCATCATTTACAAAAACTTTTTAAGTGTAAAAACATGCATTTTAAAATTTTGATACAAATCCCTAATATATTTTGGTTGAGGCTTCTTTTCAGGAAGTCGGGAATTATTTAAATAAACCGCATAAGAAATAAAACCCTAAAGCATAATAATGTTTAAATAAATAAGGAAATAAATGAAATATTATTATAAAATTTTTTTTATTTTATTACTTTTTTTAATAATTAAATTAATATTTTTGCAAAATACACGATATGACAAAATAATTGATTTTAAAACTTTTTTTATAATTTTTAAAAATTAAAACACTTTAAGCAGTTTTTATCGATTTTTAAGTGATTTTCAGGCATAGGTGGGCAGAGAAGGTTATAAAAATTTTCCCTTGTTAATGTCATATACTTCTTATTGTCCTATTATTCAATAACAATAAGTCTATAAAACAAAGAAAAATTTTTTTAAAAATAATTTGATACCTTAAAGTTTTCGATTTCCAAAACATTACAACTGAAAAATGAGTACATTGAACAGTTGAGCAATGCAAAATGCCAGAAAATGTTTTTAAAATTACTTCTAACCTTTAAATTTTTAATACCACTATATAACAATCTAAAGGGGGGTCCAGCGTGGTCGTATCAAGATTAAAAAACAAAGTAACACAAATTTGGAAGAGGAGACCAATTAAAATATTAAGAATGGGGCGAGTCTAGCGTCGTCATACTAAGATTACAAAACAAAGTAATACAAATTTGCAAGTGGAGACTACAGACCTGTGCTCGCCCCCCCCCCCCGGGGTTTTATTTGGAGGGGGGGCGCAATTCCAAAACGGGGGGGCAACTTTTTTGAAATGGGGGGCAAGTAGGGGAGAAAGAAAAAAAGAAACAAAAAAGAAAAAAAGAAAAAGGGGAAAAAGGACAAAAAAGGCGACATTAAGGTAAAAATAGGTCTAAAATGGCTTAAAATACATTGAAATAGGCTAAAAACTGCAAAAAATTCACAATGAAATTTCACATCAAATCAAAAATGGTGTCATTCACATCAAAAATGGCGTCATAAGTTTAGGGTACTTTTTTATTTTTTGGCAGGGGGGGGGGGGGGGGGCAATAAAACAGGGGGCAAATCCTTCAATAAAGCGGGGGGGGGATTTTCAGACCGTGCACAGGTCTGAGACTATATAATTAATGGAGCGCTGAGCAAAGTGAGAGAATTTTTTAAAAATGGTCGTTCTAGACCCCCAAATTTTATCCTTGGCGACCCAAAAGGGGGTCTAACCCCAAATTTTTGCCTTTGTCGACCCGAAAGGGGGGGTCTAGTCTAGACCCCCTTGGCTACGCCCATGTATGTATATAATCTAAGTATAAGATTATGGATTAAAAAGTTTGTGATACTTGACTTTATTATCAAGACAATAATATTACTATTCTATTATTACGTAATTATAAAAAAACTATGATTTCTAATCTAATAATAAGAATATATAAAAACATTATTAAAAAAAGTAAAAAATAAAATTTATAAGTTGCAATAAGGTCTTATTTTAAATTTACACAGTTTTAAAGCATTTGTAAGCTTGTTTTACGTTTTTTACGCGTTTTAAGCCCAATTTAAGGCATTTTTTACAAATTTTGACTCGAACCCTTCCCCCCCACCCAAAAAAATCCAGGAGGGGCTGCCCACTTATGCCCCCCTCCCAAAAAAAATTCCAAAAGTACCCACACATATATACGCACACCACCATAGATGAACACGGTCAAAAAACTAGGGGGGTATTTACCCCGGGTAAATGACATTTCAAAATCTAGGAGGGGGTCTTAGGGGGGTCGAACCCCCTAGCTTACTAGGGGGGGGGTCGACCCGGGTTGGAAGATTTTAAAACCTAGAGGGGGTCAGGTGGGGTCTAATTTTTGAAGCAAACTACTTTTAAAAACATTAAAGGTTTAATAATAGGTTTTTTATAGGATAATACTACATTTTATTGAATAAAAAGCAATATTCAGGTATAAAAAGGGTGTAAAAACATGAATTTATGTTAAAAATTCACGTTTTTGGAAGAAAATTTAGTATAACAAAAGTACTTAAAATTTTCTCGAGAGAGAAGGGGGGTCAGATTTCAAAACCCAGAAGGGGGTCAGGGGTAAAAAATTCGAAAATTTGGGGGTAGGGGGGCCCCTGGATTTTCTTCTAGGGGAAGGGGCCCAAAATTTCGAGGCTAGGGGGAGGGTGGACCCCACCCTACCCCCCTCTCCCTTGTTCATCTATGCACACCACCTCCCCCGGAAAATTTGGTGGTACATCAGACACCCTTTGGGGAGTCTCAGTGCTTGAAACACTACAAACGACTTAAGGTATACAAAAAAATGTTTTGGGACACCACTCCCTTTGTTTAGGGGGTCGGGTATAAACCCCCTTCAAAAAACATCGAGGGGCTGCCCACTTATGTTTTGGTGTTTTTACAAAAAAACACCAAAAATTTGCAAGAAACAATTCTAAATTTTTAAAATTTTTGGGGGTTGTAAAAAAACAACTTTTACATGTTAATTTTTGACATAGATTTTAATATTTAGAGTTTCCAATTTTATTTAAAAAAATGTTTTTTTGGAAAAAATGGGGTGTTTTTAGTAGCACAATATTAAATATTTTTGTATTTTACAAAGAATTTTTAAACAAAAAATAATATTTTACTTTTCAACGGTATCCATAATTATCGATACTTTATCCTTAAATCGAGGTTTTGAGTCTGTTTTGCTTTTACAAGGTACCTAAATAAATTAACCTTGATTGAAGTAATAAACTTGATTTGATTTGATTCGACGTCCCAAACTCTTCATATAAAATGTGAATGCTGTTTATATCACCTCATAATAAAAACTGTAAAAAATGCATATTATAAAAATAACTTATAAATATACCAATACGGCAATAAACCAATACATCGATTTTTTGTTAAAACTAGGATCATAGCCGAATTATTTATGTTGATTTTTTTACAATCAATATATGAAAATTAAGTTACATTAATGAATAATTAAAAAATAAGTTTTTATTAAACGAGCCATCAACACATAGACGTAGTCAGACTACCGACCACTGTAAATAAAAATGTGCGCATTTGAATTACTCATCGAACCACGACAATGTCATTATTGACAGCTCTTTTAAAATATAAAAATCATGAGATTTTGAAAGATAGTCCACTTTTGGGCGCTTCTAATATTAGCCTTTAAAAATCTTTGAGGCTGTGGAGTCACCTGCCCTAGCCCTATTTATTGAAGCGTCTAAACTTACAACGTCTGATCGAGGTCCACTTAGAATTGACGGTCGTAAAATAGGCGAAGTTCTGAATTTTTTGATAGTTATATCCCCGTTTGAAAATTTACTAGCTGCTTCTATGCTATTTCTGTTAATTTCTGAATATTCGCCGTCTATTACCTGCAAAATTGTTTCTGTTTGTATGTTTTTCAGCTTGCGTTTTTAAATGGGTTTTTAAACTATATACCCGCTTGTCTATTAATTATTCTATGTTTCGATAAATAATAACTTCGATAATTTTACATATTTTTAAAATGAATTGAACTAGGCTAAAAACTGCAAAAATTTCGTAATGATGGCGTCCTAATAGGTAAAAAATGGCGTCATAATTTTTGGGTACTTTTTCATTTTTCGCGGGGAGGGGGGGGGGGCAAATCCTCTAATAAAGCGGGGGGGCATTTTCAAACCATGCACAGGTCTGGGTGTCATAATAGGTCAAAGAAGGCGCCATAGGTTTTGGGTACTTCTTCATTTTTGGGCGGGGAGGGGCAATAAAATGGGGGGCAAATCCCCCAATAAAAGGAGGGGGCATTTCCAGACCGTGCACAGGTCTGGAGAGTTTTTTTACTTGTTTTTAAGGTATTTTCCCACTTTTTGGTTTTTTTTTTAAAATGTTTTCACAATTTTTACCCTATTTATGTTTTTGTTTTTGTTCTTTTTGCCATTTTGATCATGTTTTAAAATTTTTGAATGTTAGGTATTCCTTTCGTTTTTTTGCGTCCGTTTTTAAATAATTAGACCCGTCCCGTATGACCCTTTTTATTTTGAAAATACCGGCAAAAATACTAATCGCGTCCCCATTTTATCTGAAAATTCTACCATACAATAATACTAATTAAAAACATGTTTCTAGGTCAATTTGGACCTGGAGACTTTATTATGAGTTTTAAAAAACGAATAGAAGCGATTTTAGATAATATAGGGTAAAATACAAACAAAACAATGACAATATTTTTAGGGACGTACCCAGGAGGGGGGCGGGGGGGGGCGGCCGCCCCCTCCCCGAAACGGTCGGACAGGGGGAAAAATATGGATGGTGGTTGGGTGGGGGGGGACGGCCGCCTCCCCCCCGAAACGGTCGCCAGATAGTAAAATTTGGGGGTTTTCAGAGGCTAAAAATTCAAAATTTTCTAGCGCCTCGCTAATCGCTCGGCGCCAAACTATAAAATAATTTTAGTACCCTAATTGACCCCCAAAAACCAAAAATTTTTTCCGCTTCGCTTCGCTCAGCGGTAACTTTTAATAGTATACATACTACATACATATATCTCGCTATTTATCTTGCTAATGCTAATGTTATTTCAAAGCATACATGGGCACGGGGGGTTGGGGGGGGGGTTAACCCCCCCCCCAAATTCTGAGAAGTGGGGTTTAACCCCCCCACTCAGAAGTGGGGGGGGGGAGGGGGGGGAAAAAGATAACCCCCCCCAAATTTGGAAAAATGAAGAAAAAAAAGAAGGGTTTAAAATAGGGACTTCAAACTGCCTCCAAAAAATGAAGTTCTGAGGTCTTAAAATACAATGTTTTAAGCAATAAAAAGCTCAAAAAATTTGCAATAAAAAGGGCTTTTTGACCTAAAATGGGTAATGTTTTTAACCAATTTTTCCTTCAAAATCGGGGGGGAAAAAACGATTTGGGTAAAATGCACTCCATAAAAAAAAAAACGATATGGGTATTTTGCGTTTCTCGGATTTTAACCCCCCCCCCCTAATTTGGGGTTAAACCCCCCCACTCCGGACCAACTTGCCCATGTATGTTTCAAAGTAAGTACAATATTTTTTACAGGTAATAAGTACTACACAGAAAGCAAAACAAACAATCATATTGGTTGATTTATGTACCTCCCCCCTCCTAAATTTTCCAGCCGCCTATGGCATTGGCTCGGATTTTTTTCATATAGGTAGGTAGGTACCCTGAATAACATGGAGTTGAGATGCTGCTCATGTGCTTTGGTTTACAATGTGGGTGTAGCCAAGGGGTCTGAAAGTTCTCTTAATTCTTTTTTTGTAAAATCCAGGCTCTGCCAATGTGTGTGTGCTAATGTAATTTTTAACTGAGAACACATGTTTTTATCGCTAAAAACATTAGATAGGTTATTAGGCCAAAAACAGTGTATTATACAGCTTTATCTACGTTTATCCCTGCTTTTTTAACGTTTTCAAAAATTAAGGGGGGCTCGCCCCCCCCCAAAATTTCGGTAGGGGGGCGGGGGCGGAGCTCCTCCGAAATTTTTTTTGTACTACAATTTGCCCCCCCCCCCAAAATGAAACTCTGGGTACGTTCCTGAATATTTTGGATTGGGTTTGGGTAACATAACAATTTTTACTGTTAAGAAAAAAATTTAGTAAACCAAAAAAATAATAAAAACTATGTTTTAGTATTGTTAAAAATCTGAAAAATTAAAAATTTTATCAAAAAAATATCATTTTGATAGTCGCACGCAGCATTTGCAGGGACTACGAAAAATATCGACAACAAAATTGAATTTATAAGAGCTAACTTAAGTATAGACGTAGTTCCGATTTTATTATTTTTCTTAAGCCTAAAAATCTTAAAATTAAGATAAATTGGATTATGAAATACTTGTAGTAATCATTTTTTCTGACGTTTTTAACACTGATTTAGGCACGATTTTTATATTAACGATTGTCGTATAAAATTGGTAGGTCATAGAAAAAAAAGACAAGACTTTTGGAAACTTAAAAAACAGTTTTATGTTGATTTAGTGCTTAAACCGTGAATTAAAAAATTTTTCTTAAAAGCATAAAAGTACCTTTAAAATGACCAATTTCGCTAAAAATACACTATTTATTATTGGTTGTTCGTGTGTGTAGAAATCCCAATCTCCCCATATAAAATGAGAATTGCTGTTCATATCATCTTACACAATATTAGAACACGCTACTAACACCGACTTGTGTAGAATGATATGACTAAGGACAACCTTGTTAAAGGATTTAAGGAAAGGGCATGTTATAATTATCAGACTTGTGAACGGTCTAGAAATGCCCCCCCGCTTTATTGGAGGATTTGCCCCCCCGTTCCCTCTTTATTGCCCCCCCCCGCCAAAAATGAAAAAGTACCCTAAAATTATGACGCCATTTTTAACCTATGATAACGCCATTCTCGCAAATTTTTTACAGTTTTTAGCCTGTTTTAATGTATTTTAAGCCCATTTTAGACCTATTTTTACCTTATTATCGCTTTTTTGTCCCTTTTTTCCCTTTTCTCTTCTTTTTTCTCTTTTTTTCCTTTCTCCCCTGCTTGCCCCCCCCCGTTTTAGAATGCCCCCCCAATAAAACCCCAGAGGGTGCGGGGGAGGGGGCAGTGCACAGGTCTGCATTATTATTATAACTACTAAAATTGTTCTGGATTGATCGTCTATTTTGACCATCATGATTGAGTGAGTGTCCTGATCTATCATCTTGATTCATCGTTTTGTTTCCCTAAGTTTATTCTTTAAACCAATCAAATTCCAAGCACTTAGCCTTGCATCAGTAGTTAAAAAAGTCATCAAAATAGCAGTTAAATTACTTTTAAAGCTCAAAATCAAGTTTTTTAAGTCAGAATTGACCTGGATATATGTTTTAGATTTAAACCAGTGAATCTCTTAAACCGATTTTAGGGTGCATTCAGGACTTGTATCTGAAATGCCTTACAGAGCACAACAGTCTACACAGTACACAGACAAAACAAAAGAGCGTCTGCGTTAGATGCTACGTATAAAAACTTTCTAGTTTTTTGTAGACTTTTAATGGTTAACTAGTCTTTTGTTTAAAGAATCATAGATATTTGGGGAACCCAGGAGCCTCTACTCCAGTGCCAAAATTTTGGACCCTCCTTCTACAAAGAATTTAGGGCCCCTCTTTTTCATGAAGCTTAAAGAGCAAGCCTACTTTTCCTACCAATGCCGGCTGGACTACAACCTTCACTTCTATCCCACTTTAGAGAGGGTATACTGACTGGACTGCTGCCTTGCGCGACAAAAAACTTATTGACGCAATTTATATTGATTTTCAAAAAGCCTTTGATAAAGTGTCTCATAACAAGTTACTTATAAAGCTTAAAGGTTATGGTATTGGCTTTGAGTTATTAAATTAGTTAAATAATTTCCTTACTAATCGTCGGCAATCTGTTGTTATAGAAAATAGCTTTTCGCCATATTTGCCTGTTATCAGCGGAGTTCCACAGGGAAGCTGTCTTGGCCCCCTTTTATTTATGCTTTATATTAATGATATGCCTGAGTGTATCTTGCCAAGCTGCTCTATTAAGTGTTATGCGGATGACACCAAATTTTATCATATATTTAAACAAGAAAACTCCACTGATGACTTTGCAATTTCGATAAAGCAATTTACTAATTGGTGTTCAATGTGGCAGTTCGATATAGCGTTAAATAAATGTTGTGTTCTACACCTTGGGCACAATAACCCCAGACATAAATATACCCTTAATGATCAAGAGTTAAATAAAAGTTTATGTGTCAAAGATCTAGGTTTCCTTGTATCTAACGATCTTAAAAGTTCAAACTATTGTCTTAATATAACAAAAACAGCTCTTTCTCGTTTAAGCCTTATTTTCCGTGCATTTCGCTCTAGAAATTTAGGTATGCTTCTTAAAGCTTACACTGTTTTTGTAAGGCCAATTATCGAGTATGAAACTATTGTCTGGTCCCCTTATTTATCTAAAGATATAATTTGCATTGAAAAAGTACAAAAACTTTTTACACGCAAAATTTTAAAAGACTGCAATTACCAATGGTTTCTTATTCTGATAGGCTAAAATATCTTAAATTGCAAGGTCTAGAGTATCGCCGTATAATTTTTGATTTAAAAATGTGTTTTAAACTATTAAATGGACTAACAGATATTGATTACAATGATTTTTTTTGTTTAGCAAAAAATAGTACAACTTGAGGTAACTGTCGTAAACTTATCACACATGAAAATCCTAGAATTGATTGTAGAAAATATTTTTTCAGCATTCGTGTTTGCCCAGTTTGGAACTCACTTACCAATGACATGGTTACTTCAAAAACATATCATATTTTTTGTAAAAAAACTCAAAGGTTTAGATTTTTCTGTATTTTGTAAAGTTTACTAACCTGTGAGCCTGGAGTTTTATATCTCTATCTTCTATTTTTTGATAGTTACTTTTTTCGTTTTTGTTTACTGACATGATGTATTTATACTTTATTATTGTATTTAAGTGATCAATGTATATCTATACATTTAGTTCCTATACAATAAAATTATTTATACTTTACTTTATACTCCTCCTCCTAAAATTCGGGGGTGCCCCAAACTCCCCGTCCCCTTTTCTTTAAGTTTTGGGGTTCCAGTACTTAAAACAGTATAAATGGGGTATTTGGGGTATACGGCCAACAGAAAAATGTTGGAACATTCCCATCCCTAAAAAAACTTGAGCGGGGGGGAGGGGTCGCGTGTACTCGTCTTCTAAAATCTGGGAGGCTGCTCAAGCCAACCTATGGTATACTCTCCAGTATGTCTCCAGAATTTTGGGGGTATACCTGACACCCAAAATTGGGGGGGGGGGGTGTCCCAAAAATTTTTTGGGGTGTACCTCAAATTCTCTTTTTTTTAGCGTTTTTAGTACTGGGACCCCCCAAATTTTAGTAACGTGCAAAATCACCATAAAAGTAGTGTAAAATCCCCATGGCAAAAATCCCCATAACATAGTGAAAATTTTCCATAACAATCAGAAATCCGTTTGCAAAATAAAATGTGTTAATAAACTAAGTTTTAATCAAAAAGGCATTAAAATATTTTAATTTTTTCCTAAGCCTAAGCAAAGCCCTAAAACCAAGCAAAATTTTATCATGATAAAATTTTGTTGTATTTTCTAAGTGTCAAAATTTAAAGGAAATATTGCAAACGCATTATATTTTTTGGGAATTTACACCACCTTATGGGGATTTTGTAACGTTTATGGGGATTTTATCCTATGGGGAATTCGTTCATGGGCAAGGGCGTCGCCAAGGGGGGTTATGGAGGTTGTATTGTAACCCCCCCCCTCTTTTGGGCTGGCGGAGGTAAAAATTTGGGAGTCCTAAGAAAAAAATTTTAAAAAATTTTCTCGCGCTTCGCTCCGCTCAGTGCTCGACATTTATATACCTTTTTACAACTTTTAAAAGTGATGTTTCTAATGAATTTCAAAGACAATTTTTGAAATTTTTCGTGCTGTCGCACGATTTTTAATTTTATACCTTTTTAACCCAAAATTTTTCAAGTTTAACTGAAAAAAACAATGCAAATAACAGCAAAAAGAATCACCCTAATTTAATTTAATTTAATTTTTACCCTTTTTTAGTGTTTTTTTACGGTATTTTGAAAATTTGGAATACAACACCCTACAACCCCCCTCCTTTCGAAAAATTTGAATGGAGTGCAACCCCCCCTTTCCGAAATCCTGGCTACGCCCCTGTCCATGGGGTTTTTATACAGACCCCAAATTTTAGGAAGGGGGTGCCCGGGGTACCCCCAAATTTTAGGGGGAGTGTCGGCTGTAGTCGGAATTTTTTGGAGGGTATAACCCCCCTAACCGCCCCCGTGCCCACCTATGGGTGGACCCCACCATGCATCCCCCTTTCTCACCTATGGGTGGGCACTTGACCGACTTGGGCATCCTTCCGGATTTTGGAATGTGAGGACGCTGTCACAAACAATTTTTGTATAACCCAATTCCAAATACTCCATTTTTTTGAGTTTTAGTACTACTGGGATGAGATCCTTCAAATTTTATAAAAGGGATATCCAGGCAACTTTCGGTGACGTGCAAAATCACCGTAAAAAAGTGATAAATCTCCATGGCTTAATTCACCATAATGTTATGCTGATTCACTGCAACAATCAGAAATGTGTTTGCAAACTAAAAAATTTTAAAAACACCTTAGTTTTAATCATAAATGCATTAAAATTTTTTTTAAATTTTTTTTCTTAAGCGTAAGCAAAGCCGACAGCCCTAAAATCAAACTAGATTTTATCATGGTAAATTTTATTTGTATTTTTTAAGTGTCAAAATTTAAAGGAAATATTGCAAACGCATTATATTTGTGGTGAATTGACACCACTTTATCTTTATGGTAATTTTGTAACGTTTATGGTAATTTTGGCCTTTGGTCAATTTGTCCATGGTGTTTTTATACGGACCCAAATTTTAGGGAAGTGTTGACAGTTTTAAGCTTTTCAGGGGTCTGAGTATAACCATGCAATTCTTCCGTCCAACCCTTACTCTTTAGCGGATACGAAAAAAAAACATTTATGAACCATACATGGGCAAGTTGGTCCGGAGTGGGGGGGGTTACACCCCAAATTAGGGGGGTTAAAATCCGAGAAACGCAAAATACCATATCGTTTTTTTTTCTGGAGTGCACTTTACTCATATCGTTTTTCGATTTTGAAGGAAAAATAGGTAAAACGCTAATTTTAGGTCAAAAAGCCTTTTAATGCATTTTTGAGCTTTTTATTGCTTAAAACATTTATTTTGACCTCAAAACTTAAGTTTGGAGGCAGTTAGAAGTCATTTTAAAGACATTTTTTTCTTCATTTTTCCAAAATTGGGGGGTTTACCTTTTCTCCCCCCCCCTTCTGAGTGGGGGGAGGGGGGGGTTAAACCCCCTTCTCACAATTTGAGGGGGTTAACCCCCCAAAAAAAACCCCCCGTGCCCATGTATGTTATGAACACAAAGTTAAAATTTTATATGCACAAATGCCTAGCAAACATGATCTACCTACATTTTGCTTCTCTATCAGTTTGCTGGTAACATCAAATTTCTCCATACTGCAATCTAAAAATAAAATTAAAATCTGTGCAAAAATAAATAATAGGCACTGAAAAAAAAACCGTATTTTTGGTCTGGCTTGGGATTCACAATTTTGATTTTTTATAAATTGAAATCTTTGTTATAACTGATAAAATTTTATTATTACACAACACGACCCAGACCTTGGCACTGTAACACCCCTCCCCTCTGGGGGTTTTATTGGGTGGGACAATTAATTCAAGTGGCGGGGCATATTTTTTGAAATGGGAGGGGTGCAATAAAACGGGGAGCAAGGGGGCAAGCAGAGAAGAAACAAAAAAAGAGAAAAAAAAACGGACTAAAGACCGAAATTTAAGTAAAAATACATCTAAAATTGCTTACAATGCGTTAAAATAGCTAAAAACTGCAAAAATTTCGCTAAAATAAGTGCCGGAAAAATTTTTTGATACGTGTACCAAAATTTAATTTGATTAAAAAGTAAAATATACTTATGAAACATCTTTGTACCCTAAATTGAGCACGTACACCTTATTTTTGTGGTTATTTTTGGGATTTAAACTTTTGGAAAAAAATTACAAGCTAATTTAAACCCGAAATGCCCTTTATTTGGCATGGACATTTTTATGTTATAAAAAAATTTTATTCAGCCTTTAATCAAATTAATATCACTTTTTTTGAATTACAAAGTGTTTGGCAATTACAAATATATACGTTTATTTTTTCCCGGCAGCTTTCAATTTTTTATAATAACAGTTTTAATACCCACAAAATTTTAGTTGTGAAAAAATCGCATTTTTGAAAACCAAATTTTTTAAAACAAATTAAGTATATTATAGAATTTAGTTTGATTTTTAAGTTTTGCTTAGGGCCGGAATTCACAAAGCCGGGTATACACCGTGTATGTGTTATCTGGTGTATACACTGTGTAAACTAAAGTGTTAACTTGTCCGGATTATCTAACACCTTGTAAACACCCAAATATATCCTAGTTTACAGTGTATACAGGGGATACACATACACAGTGTATACACTGTGTTTTGCCCGCTTTGTGAATTTCGGATTCTAGGAAATTTGAACGCCAGCACTTCATTGCTGAGCATTAGACCATCAGCATTAGAACGCCGCGCACTTGAACCATAGGTGAGCACGGTTGGGGTGGTTACCCGAGGTAAATCGAATTTTGAATTCTAGGAGGGGGGTACCAGGGGGGTCCGGACCCCCCCCTAGCTTTTTAGGGGGGGTCGACCCGAGGTGCGAAATTTTGAAATCTAGAGGGGGGTCAGGTGGGTCCGGTGTCCAAAGCAAAACAGTTTTAAACCATAATAACTTTAATAATTGTTCTTTTTATAGGATAATACTACATTTTATTGAATAAAAAGCCATATTCATGTATAAAAAGGGTGTAAAAGCATAAATATGTGATGAAAATTCACGTTTTTGGAAGAAAATTTAGTATAAAAAAGGTACCTAAAATTTTCCCAAGAGGGGAGAGGGGAGGGTCAGATTTCAAAATCTAGAGGGGGGGTCAGGGGTAAAAAATTTAGAAATTTGGGGGGAGGGGGGGCCCCTAGATTTTCGTCTAGGAGGGGGGGACCCGAAATTTCGAGGCTAGGGGGGGTGGACCCCACCCTGCCCCCCCCCCTTTCTCACCTATGACTTGAACGCCAAACATTAAACCGCAAAGCGTTAGACCGCCGCAGTATGCGTTGCTTTAAAAAAGACGTTAAAACTCCCCACCAAAGTAGTATAAACTCCCCCAAAATAAAAACAACTCAACAGATAAAAAAAATTTTTTAAATAAAATATTTAAAAAAAGCAATGTTGTTTTGCAATAAATGTTGAGTTAAAAATCTAAATTTTTCCTAAGCCTAAGCTAAGCAAAACCCAACATCAAAGAAAAAATTTAGTGAATTGGTTGGTTCTTTATTTATTTCAACCTGATGTTCCTGAACCTAAGCAAAACCTAAAAATCAAATTAAATTTTCATGATAAATTTATATTTTGTTCTTTGTTTTTTAAAATGAACTTTTTTTTACTAAGCCTAAGCAAAACATAAAAGTTGCATGAAAAATTTAATGCTTCTTTTTTTGTCACAAGCAACATTTTTTGACTAAAAAATGACGCACACGTCTTGACGTTATTCAAGGGGTCTCACAATAGTTTTGGGGAGTTTATATTGTCATAGTGC
>JASAMX010004017.1:7500-18747 GCA_030248175.1 Microlaimidae sp. YZB2_3 | reverse complement strand
ATTATTGAAAAATGTATAAAAGAAAACGTTTATAGTGAATAAAACTAGATTTTGACCGGAAAAAAAAATTTTTTTTTAATTATAATTGAAACGAAAAATTTTATTTATTAAAACTAAAAAAAAAAACTTTTTTTTAAGTAAGAATTTTAAACGGAAAAATTATTTTGTATAAATAATCTACAATAATAAATAATATAACCTAACACACGCAAAATATATGACCTACAGTATAGCAATGATAAAAGAAGTGAAACAGACAAACCATCTAAAAATATTAAACACAAAACTGATAAATTATCATAGCAACTAATTAATAAGACACATTTTATAAATTGAACAGAAAAAGGAGGAAAATTTGAAAAAACGCCGAAAAAAGTAAAGCAGGTTGGTAGAGCGATAAATAAGTACTTGTAAAATGCCGCGCGTATAAAAAAGCGTATAAAAAGAGAATTGTTGTAAAACAAAAGGAATTAAGTAAGAAGTAAAAACAAATATATTTAAAAAAAGTTTTAAAGGAAAAGAAGAAAAATTTTTGTTAAGGAAGGTTTATTTAAGGGAGGGTTTAAAATGTTAAAGGAGGGTTTATAATAAACCCTCCCTTAACAAAAATATTTCTTCTTTTCCTTTAAAACTTTTTTAAATATATTTGTTTTTACTTCTTACTTAATTCCTTTTGTTTTACAACAATTCTTCTTTTTCCCAGTAACCTTTTTATACGCGCGCGCATTTTTACAGTGCTTCTTTGTCTTACCAACCCACTTTTTTTCGGCGTTTTTTTCAAATTTTACCTGCTTTTTTCTGTTCAAATTATAAAATGTGTCTTATTAATTGGTTGCTATAATTTACCAGTTTTGTGTTTAATATTTTAATAGTTTGTATGTTTTATTTCTTTTTATCATTGCTATACTGCAGGTCGTATATTTTCCGTGTGTTAGGTTTTATTATTTTTATTACTATAGATTGTTTGTACAAAAAAAATTTTCCGTTTAAAAGTCTTACTTAAAAAAGTTTTTTTAAGCTTTAAAATAAATAAAATTTTTCGTTTCAATTACAATATAAAAAAATTTTTTTTTCCGGTCAAAATCTAGTTTTATTCACTATATACGTTTTCTTTTATACATTTTTCAATAATACTGTATCTTTGAGTCTATTTTTAAAAAAAATTTAAAAATTTTATCTATCGGGTTTAACACATAGTTTAAAATTAGTTCGTGTATTATTTTATTCCATATTTTATAAATATTTTAATTTTATATTGTATATATTTTTTACCTTTAAAAAATTTTATTTTCAAAATTGTATGTTTATCAAGTTATATAGATCTTTCGCTTTGTCTTAATATTTTCTAGTATTTTCTTGTATTCTTTTATTTTATCCTATTTGCATTTATTCTGTAAGTATAATTATATATTGTTTTTAAAAAATTTAATTTTGTTTGTATTTTAGTTCGTCTGATGATGATTGTGCGATACAATCGAAACGTCACGTAGAATAATGTATTCAATAAATATTTTATCGACTGTGTTTCTTTTTATAATAGGAAGGACACCTGGAGCTCTGAAGAACGGAGCTACACTCGTGCTCTGGAACTCGGAGCCCCAGGGAACATCACCGGTGTCTCCTACCAAGAGCCTATTTAAAAGAATCTGTAATAATGTAATTTTCAAATAATCTGTATATTGGAATCTGCGAATGTATATATATATTTTTTAATTTCTGACTTAATTGTAATAATACCACCCAATTCGTAAAAAACTAATTTTGTTTTTGAAGTTTATCCGGAATTGTAGGATAAAATACAAAATTATCTAATTTTCTCGACAAGCAAACGGACACAACTACCCTACGTACAGTTGACTATTGCCTTGCATAAAATTCCCTACTGAATTCAAAGAAACTTTTCGTTGCCTAAAAATAAAGAACTGAAGCAAGTTGTACTTCGGGTGTTAAATCACTATTTTTATCTATTTTATTTAAATTATGTTTAATCAAGTCAGTTATATTTATATATAGTGAAAAGTTTCTTTGGGGAATTGGAAACGGTCAAAAAAAAATTTATGGTAAAAAATATCTAACGGGTTTTCACGAATTTAACATTTTTGTTTTTGGTTTGGTCTATTTTGATTATTTAAATCGTTTAATAGCGATACAAACGCTATTTACCGACGTTAAAATACGGCAATAAGAGTTAAGTAGCTACTTATACCACCTATGGAGGTGGTTTAAATTTTTACTTAAATCGACCTACTTAAATAGCCTACTTAAAATGGTGCAACCCGATTTTTTTTAAGTAGCCAGTCACAGCTCCTTAAGTAGTCTTTACCTACTTAAGTAATTATGGTGTAACCGGGCCCTAATTAATTTTGAATTGCGTCTTTTAGTCTTTATATAATATCAATATTGAAATATTGATATCAATTGCTAAGTATTTGAGGATTACTCTCTGTTATACACTAAAATATGAATAACAAAACAAAGCTATAAAAAATAAAAAAAGGAAATCATGCTAACGAAAATAATTCGTTTAATCGTTTTGAGAAGAAAAAATGTTGCTTTTAAGTAAGTTTAATAAAATTTGCCAAAATTTACATTTCACTGAAATATTACTATCGTCATAAAAACACGCAATATTTTGTTTTCTTATTATTAATAATATATAAAATAACATGCCACAAATATTTCTTTCTTTACCGAGTCCGCCTTATCTAACATTTATTACGATTAGTTATTAATCAAAATATGAATGTAGAATTTGCTGAAAATCGAAAAAAATAATCGATGAAAAAACATAATGTAATCAAAGCTTTTATAAATTTATTTAAACAGAACACACAAGAAATAAAATAGTTTCCACCAGTTTAAAAGCATAAAAAAACATATTTTGTATTTAAAACGTACAAATATTCAATTAATAATCTAAATAAAAACATAATGAACGAAAAATAATTTCAGAGGCTAATACAAACATATCCGCAACAAATATTTTGCATACTTTATAATACAATGCAACTTTTAATAACGCGGTATTAATGCCAAGTTAAAATTGCATGTGCCAAGCTAAAAGCGTGCAAGCACACGTTGCATTACAAATAATTACAAAGGTACACAGACGTAAATTTATTTTAAAGCCTAAATATTATTTATAATTGATTTGTTTTAAAGGTTTAAACACAAGTTTTTAGGTGAAATTAACTAATGATTTATTTCAAGATTTTAAATCTTCGTTTTTGGATACAAAAGTAATTGTAATAGATTTTCTAAAATTATTAGTTTTTTTAAATTAAACACACGCAAATGTAGGGTTGTTATGCAAACCTTCACCCATTAAGCTTCCAAACAATCTTTTTCAAATCACACCAACCAGAACACCTTTAGTTTTATTACCTTTGGAGAATGAAACCGTTACAAGGAAAACTAAGTCCAGAAACTAGGCTTTGTTTTCTTTGTATCTAATAATAACAAGAAACAACAAAATTTTCAGGTAATCATATCTGGCAGAAATTTTTTTTGGGTTATACCTTAAATACCCTCATTTTTAGTACCGGAAACCCCACAAATTTTAGGGAGAGGATGTATCCAGGGCACTCCCAAGTTTAAGGGGGCTGTCAGCAGTATATAATCGGGATTTTTGTTGGGGGTTGTAAACCCCCTTGGCCACCTATGCTAGAAGCTGTATATATAATATACAATGATATAATTAATATTTGCATCAAGGGCTAGCGAGATATGCTCCCCTCAAAATTTTTGTACTCTAATAATATTTATCGTTTGAGAGTATTTTTATGTATAGTATTTCGTCGATACCATAACAGAATAATTCAGAGTCACGTTGATTTAATACGTATTGTGACTCTTTGATACATGAGCATGGGGGGCAGGGTGGGGTCCACTCCCCCTAGCCTCGAAATTTCGGACCTCTCCTCCTAGAAAAAATCTAGGGGGCACCCCCTCCCCCCAAAAATTTTAAATTTTGACACCCTACCTCCCTCTGGAATTCAAAATTGATCCCGCCCTTCCAAGCCAAATTTTAGGTATGAATTTAGGTAAAAATTTACTGTCAAAAACACGGTTTTGTAGTAAAAAAACAGTACTTTTGTACTATTTTTATACATAAATAACCTATTTTAGTATATAAAACTCAATATTAGTGCTAAAAACTTAAATAATGATTTAATGTGACTTTGCTTTGAAACCGGACCCCCTCTGACCCCCCTCTGGATTTCAAACTGGTCTACCCCAGGTCGACCCCCCCCCTAAAAAACTAGGGGGATACGGACCTCTCCTAGCTTTTAAAGGGCATTTACCCGGGGTAGCCACCCCCTCTAGCTTACCGGTCAATGCTCATGTATGGACTTTTTATGTTATAGTAACGACGATTTGGTTGTGCAACTATAACGCAAAGTAATATCGGCCTTGCGTCCTGTGTTTAAATAAATAAATAAAACTATTGTTTTAGACGGTGCGACCGGGAATTCGAGAATAAAAGGATGGATCTGCAACTGACCCCTCGACTTAGCTAGATTAAATTCGTCCAACCACACGTACTAAACTTTCACGAAATCATTTTTTCCGCTGGGTTATATAAAATAAATTTATGCCTTGTATACAGTAAACTTAAAACATGCATATTCAATTTTGTTTTGTAAATTCATGTTATAATCATTTTTTGTATTGTAAAAGCACAAAAATATAGAACCGAATAATTATACTAATTACGTAAATCAAATCCGTGAAACATTATATTATTTCATTAAATACATAATTACTACAATACAAAAATACAAATGACAACGACAAGTGATACCGTTTGTACGTTATCAGTACCAACACAATAAGATGACTAATTGGCACAAACATGTATTAACAGATATCTTTTATAAATATACACTTATAACTTTACTAGATGATTTATGATTTTAATTTGTCTTAAAGATAATTAATAAGCGGTTCATTCGGTCTAAAAATTTTATTTTACAGATATCTTTTATAAATATACACTTATAACTTTACTAGATGATTTATGATTTTAATTTGTCTTTTAATTAATAAGCGGTTCATTCGGTCTAAAAATTTTATTTTATAAATTATTTAAAGCCCAATTATCCAATGAATAAAAATAATAAACAATGTGTACTTAATAGAAATACTATTAAGTGTACTTACCCATAATAGAAACATTTGGGATATTCATAAATTTAATAATTTAAGGGTTTACGAATGAATTTCAATCATAGGTTTTAAAATGGTGTTTTTTTTAAGTTCCAAGAATGTGTGGAACCCCTACTGGTTCTAGTTCCTCTGCTTGTTGCGTACATTTTTCTGAGTAACTTTAGGCCGCAAAATGGTTTTTTTTTATTACGAAGTACTAAATCGTTGTTTTTAGTAAAAAAAAAACTATGTTTGCGACAAAAGTTTCGAACTGAAAATTATACTCAAAAAAGAAAAAAAGACTGCTTCAAAATTTAAGTGAGGAAGGAACAGAAGAAAAATAATAATTTTTTGTTTCCTAATTGTTATGGGTACCCTATGTTGTTAAACTAAAGCTAATTTTCTGCAGGACCAGCTAAGGCTCCATACCATCCATGCGTAGAAAATTTCAGAAAATTGCACGGGTTTTTGCGAAAATTATATATTTCGATTTAGTTTTTGTAACTTCAAAAAAAGGAAAGTGAAGAATCCAAATTAAAATTTTGTAAAACTGCCTCCCATAATTCCTAAAAAAATTAATAGCTACTTAAATAATTATCTCTATAATATTAATAATTTTTCCGCCATCTATTCAATTCACTTACACGTTTGACTGACAAAGCACAGTAGTTTAAAATAATTTCACCAACGATTAATAGTTTGCATAAAATAATAAATAATTAAGCAAAATTATAGAACGTTCAAAAATATATTACAAAAATTATTAGTATTTTACACCATTTTAAAACGAAGTTGAGGCAGGGGCGTAGTCATCCCATTCTACAATTTGATATCAGGTATTTGTTTTACGATGGGCAATATGGTATTCTGAATGAATATGAACGAACTCTTTATATGATCGATTCATGCAAAAAAGCTAAATTTAAGGTCTCTCCGGACAGTTTTTATTGCAGAGCGTTCAATAGTAAAAAAAATGCAATAAAGAGCAAAAATTACCCATTTTTATTTACACACAATTTATTTTTGAATTATTATACTTATAGAGTATTATAATCTTTTAAGATATTCAAATGACGAAAATTTGACTAATTGGCGAAACGCAGGCAACAAATTCTGTTTACAATAATAATATTTTTTGAATTTATGTGAAATAAATTTTTAAAATTATAAAAAAATTAAAAAAACATTATTAAAATCAAACAAAAATTATGGCCAAATATGTTTTATGTGGGAATCGATCTATATTACAATTTACAAATCTGGGAGAGGCCAAAGCAGGGGTGGATCCTCCCACCTTTCTCACCTATAAACCGGAGTCAGTCACTCTGACCCAAAGATGTAAGCGGTTTTTTAGAATAGGTAACAAATTACAAAAAAATATAGAAAATGAGTGGCGCGAGCCAGCCCGCATTGAAAACTAACGGCCAAAAGGCGCTCAAATTTCTGCTGCTAACAAATCTGCTTGGGTATATGATGGGCACAGATTAACAAAATTTGGGTACGGAAGGCGGGAAATTTACAGCGTACAATTAAGGGTCCTTCACATGGCGATCAGATTTTTTTTAGATTTAGAATGTGTACTTTGTATATTTAACATCATATTTATATTTAACGTCATCAATCATATTCATTCGGAGAAAAATGCTCAATAAAATTTAAAATTTTAAAGCAAAGCGTGAAAGATACTAATTGTTCAGTTCAATACCTTAAAAAGCACTGGGCGGTATAAATAGGCAATAATGGCGAAGTGCGATGATTACACGCAATAATATACAACATAACAAAATTACAACGTGTCTTATTTTTCACTTTTCACAAACTTGATTTGTTACTAATTTTCTTATTAAAAAATAAACCGAGACAGAACTGAACTACTGAGTACAAAACTAATCTTACAAAAAAGCCTCATCGAATAGTGCCTGTACTCTTTAACAATTATTAAACTCATTAATATATAAACTTATAGGTGTTGTGTATACATTATTTCACTACATTATTATGTATTAATTGTGTATCACGTCTTAAGAAAACAATTAATAGTTATAATGACATAATTTTACGAATCAATTATAACAGTAAAAGCGATTACATAGGTACATAATAACAATTAATATTAAGTTCATAACCTGTATAACGATGTTTTTTCTGGGTGTAACGATTGAGATAAATTAGACCAGAGAAAATAGTTATAAAAGTGTATAAACAAATATTTCATTTTGTTCATTAGGTGTGTGTACGTGTAACTAGTTTGGAACATTGGATGGAACATTTTGCTTCAAAACGTGAGATAGTAGAAAAACTCAGCTTTCAAAAATTTACAAATCCTAATAATCAGAAATCAACAACAAATCTAGCTTTAACTTCGATTAGATATAAAAAAATTCATTTAAAAACAACTCAACTTTATTTATCATTTTGATCGATTAAAACATTTTTTAAAAATTATTATTTTGGTTTAATTGTAAAATTACAAAGTAAAGAATAATATAGAGTTACCTACCATAAATCGTTACAAAATATGAAACCAACGGATGACTTTTGAATATACAATCTAACGGATGACTTTTGAATATACAATCTACAGGTAAACCTTTCAGCAAAATGATTTTGACAGCAACATAACGAAAAACAATTAATTAAATATTAATAAAAGCCTTAAAGTTCTTATAAATATTTTTCCTTAACAGATTTATACTTTAGTTTTTCGAGTTTGTAACACAACAATATAAATCGTAAAACTATTTATATTATATCAGGGAGGTAACTATTGTGAAACAAGCTAATGATACCTACTGATAAGTGATACTGATAAACATTTTTTTAAAAAATATGTCTTAGAACAAAAAAGGTTAAAGCAGAAAGTTATTTAATACCAAAAAATATGATTTGTACAAGAATCATTAATCATTGTCTGTGGAGTGGACTTAAACGTTTTGTTTTTTTTTGAGTGAGCATATTTTGCCAACAAAAATGGAAAATTTACACGTCATAATTCTGCTTAAAATTCAAATCTTTCGAATAAATCGGTCAAACCAAGATATGCTCCGTTTAAAATATAAAGTTATATAACTTTATATTTTAAATTTAATAAAAGAAAGACATTTACAGAAGAACACTTTTATAAGAAGAGAAAAAAATTTCAGGAAAAATTATTTTAAATAGAAAAACCGTATTTATTGCATGAAAGTTTAAGTGAAAAATTATGCGTGATTGCACCTTTTATATACCGTCAGTAGTTTGTTAATATAAGTACCTGAGTGCGAGTACAGCTTATTTATTTATATTTTTTGTTAACTCTTTATGCTTGGGATAAAATTAAATATTTGAGTGAAATTTATGAAAAACTGAAATAACAAAGGCAATGGGTAATTTATTTATTATGTAGGAACCATAATTAATTAATGCATATATATAGCATAGCAATAGTATAGAAATAATAATAGTATATAATAATACACATATACCCGGATTGTATCTGGGAAGCACAATTGGAAGAAGAGGAAAGGAAAGAGGGGTGGTTGGGTGGTGTACAAGTTGAGGTCAAAAAAATTTACACATTTTCGACATACCTTCTTAATGTTGAAGTCACTGGCAACCTTTGGGAAGGGGGGGTGAGGTGGGAAGAAGGGTCTCACGGTCGCGAGCTAAATACTTTTAATACCGTCGAAAATTGCGCCCATCTATGCTAGGAAGACGTGGTTTTATGAGCTAGTGAGGGTTGCATCGCATGAGCTTGTAGCTGAAATTTTTACGTCACAAACAAAAAAGAATCATAGATGAACAAGGGGGGTAGGGGTAGCCTAAATTTTGAAATGTCATTTACCCGGGGTAAACACCCCCTAGCTTCGGTGACCGTATTCATCTATAAAGAGCACGTAAAAGTATTTTTTGGGAATAAATAATAATAATAATAGTTCAATGCCGGTAATTTATCACATTTAGGTTCAATGGGTCTGGGGGGGGGGGGGGGCGGGGGGGGGGGGGGGGGGGGGGGGGGGGGGTTTGGTTTTGGTTTTTGGGCCCCTTCTCCTTGCTTAAACGTTCGTTTGCCCATTTCTGTCAATTCCTGATTTTTAATTACTCGAAAGCTAAACCCCACTTTACCGCCAATACATAATTAATTATCCGCCAGCCAACACCTTGCAAAAGAATGAATATCAAACTGTGAAATTTTAAGTTTATAACTGCATTCAGAAATAGAAAAAAATACATACAAAATTAATACAAAATAATAATAATTTGGTAAACATCGAATGAATAGGAAAGTGATTGTTAATAGTAATACCGTGATTCGTTGGCTTGCATATCGCGCACATACGCTCGGAACGCTCCTGTGTTAAAAACATCGAAGGCAAAAACATCAAAAGACACCGGCGCGATCGAAACGAATCGATCAATAAATCGATGACTGATTTACACATATCGATTAATCCGTAAAAGTACAAATTTATGCACAATTATTCGAATACCAGAGTGAATTAGTTCGTTTTCAGAATATCATGTCGGACCATCCGAATCCGTCGCATTTAAATGATCAATAAATAGCGTCACGTATTGCCAATACGATTTCCGTATACGATAAAAAGCCGATGGAAAATAGGATTTCGTGTAAAATGGCTTGGCAACAGTTTCTGATCGTGAACGGTCAAATTCGTTAATCTGGCCTACTTCGTTAAGTCTACGTTGGTTGACACTTCGATATTAAAGTATTTCGATAATTTATCGTTCGTTTCCAAGAATATTATGTATATAAATTAAAATACGACGTTAGGTTGGAAAACCGTCATGTCTCAACTGAAATGTTTGTTTAAAACTCTTTTCTCTATTTAAAAATAAGAATCAATAAGCGAAGAATGTTAGTGTTAACCCTGTGCAGCGATGCTCTTCTTGGCGGCTACTATAAGATGATATAGGCTGGCCAGCGGCTTGGCGCACTTCAAAAAGTGATGCTAAAATAAACATAAGTATAAGTAGATATATAAAACTTAAATAGACATTGGTATATTGAATTTTGCTGATTAATATAGTACCGTACGTAAATACCCACCACACCAAACAAGACAAGTAGATAGAGACCGTATAAAAATAATATGCTGTTCCGTCGAACGCTGCAATATTATATGTTTCGAAGTTCAAGTAAGGTAAAAATGCCAGAATTCCGAGCTTCTACACCGTAATTTTAGCGTTTTTAGTAATCAATGGCACAACCGAAATTTTAGATGCTTGGTAGTTTCGACAGTAACAACTAGTTTTAAAAATCTCTGAGTGTCGGTAGTTACAAGATTTTTTAGGATAGTTTCAATAATACACGTGCAATTAGTCCAGAGATCTGGGAGTAAACCCCCATTCGGGTGGGGAGAGTTAAGTCAAGAATATATTATATTAAAAGAAAATGTCCGAATGTACACTAAATTTTTGACAACAAATTTGCTAGAAAAGTCGCACCTTCAAACTTGTGTGCGAGTTTTCTAGGAAAAATTGGCAATTTTCTGCTAGTTTTCTTGCGGAGCAACTTGAGGTGAGGAGTGAGTCTGAAACTAAGGAGATATCAGGTGATGTTGGGTTTCCATTAAATGGAATGCGTGTTGGAGTGTTTTTGTTTAGTGATGCCATATTGGAGTTGTTGATGATGTTTGCGATGTAATCTCCTGTGGTGTCTGTGTGGCTTGAGTGCCAGAGGCCACGGTGTGCGTTGATATCTCCTAAAAGAATTCTATCCTGAGTATTGAGAAGTTGGTTGATGTCTGGTAGGAAGTTGGCGCTGCAAGAGCTGGAAGGAGGAATATAAATGTTGTAGATTGAAAGATTAGAATTGTTGAGAAGAATTTGCAGGCCAAGTATTTCTGCGTGGGGGTCATTTCGTTGTATATCCAAAGTTTTGAAGTTGATAGAGTGATGGACAAAAAATATCAGACCGCCTCCATTGGAATCCCAATTTTTCCTGAGTGTTGTGTAATTTGCGATTTTGGGGTCTTTAGATTTACTGGATAGTTTTGACTCTTGGATAGCAGCGATATGAATGTTGTTTTCAACAAAAAAGTTTGTGAGCTCTTGTATTTTGTTAGAAATTCCATTGGCGTTAAATTGCAAAGTGTTTAT
>JASAMX010004017.1:0-2500 GCA_030248175.1 Microlaimidae sp. YZB2_3 | reverse complement strand
ACAAAACAGTTTAAAACCATAATAACTTTAATAGTTGTTCTTTTTATATAGGATAATACTACTGCATTTTATCCAGCAAAAAGCGATATTGTGTTGTAAAAATGGTGTAAAAACATGGAATATTATGTTAAAAATTTAAGTTTTCAGAAAAAAAATTATTATAAAAAAGTACCTGAAATTTTACCAAAGGGGGAGGGAAGGGAAGGGGTCAGGGGTAAAAACTTTGTAAATTTGAAAGGAAGGCCGCCCTTAGATTTTCGTCTAGCGAGGGGTCCGAAAATTTCTAAGGCTAGAAGGGGTGGATCCCACATTGATACCCCCTTTTCTCATCTTATGTTGCCCTGTTTTTGTCTGCATGTTGTTTTTTGTTGTTGAGTTGTGCTATTGCGTTGTTTGTGTGAGTTGTGTTTGTGTGTATGTGTACCTTTGGGAATATGTGCTTTTGTTTGCTTTAATCTTGAGTTTTGTGAGTGCTTTGTTTGCTTGATGTATGTTTGTGGTGGGTGAGTAAGTGTTTGTATGTTTTCTTCTATGTGTGCGGTGAAGGCTTTCCAGTTTGCTTTTATGTAATTTGTGAATGTAGTTTTGGTGTGTTGTTGTTTGTGTGTGTGCATGTTTAGTGTTGTGAGTGTTGGTAGGTGGTCTAGTTGTAGTGCATGTAGTGTTTGCCATGAGTGAGTGTTGTTAATGTTTGTTGAAATTTTTGTGATATCTGGAAGATGTTTGTTGTTGTTATTAGTTGCTGTTGGTTTGGGGCATGTTGGTGTAATTGTGTCTAGAAATTTGTTTTTGAGTTTATGATTATGTCCTGTACTTGTTCCTCTTTATGATCTTCTTGATGGTAGAAGGCGCATGGAGGGGAGTGAGCGTTTATGTCGCCTTTGTATGATTGTGTTGTCTTGCAGGGTGAGTTAGTGTATGATGTGTGTTGTGTCTGCTATTTGATTGTTTTCTGGTTGTTGCTCATTGAGTGTCCCTTGAATGGACCTAGATGTTTGTGATGTTGATGCGATGTTTGCGCTTTGTGCATGCGTGTTATGAGTAGCTCTGCGGTGTTGTGTGTTTGTTGTGGAGTTTGAGGAGAATTGAGTTGGGAGAAGATAGTGTCTTTGTGTATGTTGTGAGTAGTCCTCCACCAGTTTTGCTTTTTGTGCATGTGTTGTAGTCTTGTAGTTTTCTGGTGCTGTTTGTTTGCAATGCTTTAAGTTTTGTTTCTTGCACTGTGATGATGTCTGCTTGAGTTTTGTTGGCGAGCATTGGTAGCTCTGTGATGCTTGTGTTAATGCCAGTTTTGATTTGGAGTGTTGGGTGTTAATGTTGTTTTGTGCTTGTTGTGCTGTGGTGTTGGTTGTGTGTGTTTGTTGGTTGTTGTTTGTATTGTATTGTTGTGTTTTAGGGCTTGTTTGTTGTTTTATTTTTGTTGTTGTTTTTTGTGTTTGGTGTAGGGTTTGTAATTGGCAAGACCATATTGGTTGTTGTTTGAGTGTGGTTTGCCCGTATTTTGCATGTGCCCAGTGTGGTGTGTGTTTGTTTTTGCATTGTATTAGTGTTTGTTTGTTAGTTATGTTTTGTTGCATATGTTACATGTGCCATATATTACTGTGACCCTGGGACCAGGGTTGGTTTTGACATCCCCCGAATGCAGTATTTGAAGCTCCAGCCAGAGCGCAGGTTTTGGATTGGAGCTTGGCAAAAAGATGCCAGCTGGTGTCTGGTTTTGATACGATCCTTTATTTGAAAACAAAGCATTGAAGTTGTTTTGCTTTGTTTTGCATTCCCACCACGAGCAGGCCAGTATACTGGAAACACAAAACATTTACGTTAATATTTTCACTGACAAAAGTTAGTGAAGATATTAATGTAATGTTTTATAATTTTAAAATAAAAAAAAACATGCCCGCTTACTTAATTTAACTGAGCCATCCATTCCTAACAATATGTTATCAGATTTAATATCTCTATGAATCACACCACGACTATGCAAAAATTCTAAGGCTTGTAAAACCTAAATAATAAATAACATTTCATTCCTAACAATATGTTATCATATTTTATATCTCTATCAATAACATTACGACACGACTATACAAAAAAGTTTTACGCTTGTAAAACTTAAGTAATAAAAGAAATTTGGAGACTAGTACAAAAAAACGGAAAATATGGAGCAGAGCAGTTTTTGAATAAAAGATTTAAATAAAAACCAGTTGCGGTGAATACCATTCTTTTTTGAAAGAAAATTTCTAAATACTGGAAATTTTATCCATCTATCGTTCAGCAAGCATAGTACTAGAAGGAGTAAAAATTTATAAAAAGGAGTCATCATAAATTCTGGAATAAGATCATAAAGAAGTTGGTGCGGCGAGCGGGGGAGAGAGTTAAAATTAGTTTTGGAAGTTTAAATAATGGTTTACTTTTTTTTGAGTAGTGCGTTAACCCTGCTTTCTAAGAATTTAAGGATGTAATGTTAAGTCTCATGTACGAATGAGAAATAAGATCTTGG